>APFE030615206.1:0-16900 GCA_000404065.3 Pinus taeda | reverse complement strand
TGTGGTCAAGTTTACATAAAAAAAAAAAAAATAATAATAATAATAATAATAAATAAATAATAATAATAAAATAAATAAATAAATAAAAAATCAAATAAAATAAAAATACCCTAGCTATCAATACAAGGCCAACCATCATGGTTGCTTCAACAAGTGATGGAAAGCACATCATCACTGCAACACATGATTTACAAAATAAGGCCAAACACGATTGTTTCTTTAACAAGTGATGGAAAACACATCACCACTGCAACATATGATTTACAAAAATAAGGCCAAACATAATTGTTTCTACAACAAGTGATGGAAAACACATCATCGCTTTTACAGTTTAACACGCAACACGTGATTTTAAAAACAAGGCCAGGACATTCTACCACACCTAGAAAAAACATCTTTCACCTTCAAAGTGAAAGGGTTGTCTCCTTGTTCCGCATTTGCTAGTTGAACAATTGTTTCACCTAGTTCGTGCACGAATGCTTTGTCCTTACGACGTTGCTCTGGATGGAGCCTTCAACACGTGGCTCTTTGAAGACCACCTCTGCGGCAATGACTACAATAAGTTATTTTCCTCCAAATTGGCTTTACCTTCTTCTTTTCCTGCTGTTGAGAAGGTCTTTCACGCCTCATCCTCTTTCGTGTTGTTATTCTCCTCCAGCACTCAGCAAACACATGGTTATGCAATCCACAAAAACTGCAATTTGTTCTATGCCATGATTTTCATTCATTATTAAAAATATGGTTGTAATCAAAATGAACATTAGAATACTGATACTTATTATACCTTTCTTGTTGGTCTCTGTTACGATCATGGGAACGAGAGCTTGCCTCAGCTCTTTTTCTGCAATGCATACTGCCATAGGTTGATGGTGATGTATTCCCATCATCCTCTTTCCTCGACGGGTTCAACAATGTCGTGGAAGCTTATGACACCTTTGAGCACCATCCTTCAGTGTGCCCCAAACTTGAAAATCGAGGTTTTTTTCTCAACCTCCAATGGTTGAGTTATTCCTTGGCCATTAACACCAAGTTCTTCTCCTTTGTACCTCATCTTGGTAAGGAGTCTCATACTTGTCCCCGTAATGGGTATCTCCACATTTCCAACAAAAATTATATTATGTGAAGATGAAACTGAAGATAAATCAACATCTTTTACCTCCACGATTGCTTTGGAAAGAATTGGTGATGGCTTTTCATCATCTGTTGTTGATGGTTTGCTGGTTGTTTTAGTGCATTCACAATCTCCTTCCTGACATACCCAATTCCTATATATCAGGGTAATTCCACTACTTTGATGGGGTTTATGATGCCCTAGCAATTAATGTCGAGGCCTTTCCCCTCATACCCCATTCTCTTTAACAGTTTGGAGCCGATACATGTGGTATGTTCTTCAAAAAGTGACAAAATTGTTATCAGGAAAAATACACAGAGTCAAAGAATTGCTCTTTACCTCACGAGAGTTACACTACAGCTTGTCCAAAGCCTCATCCTTTGCCTGCAGCTGGTGTAGTAACCTCTATTTCTCCTCTTTCTCTTCCCATAGTAATCTCTTTAATTCGGCATTCCCTTCTTGAAGTTTCTCATTAATCTCCTCATTTGAATGACGAGAAGATGAGGAAGGTGACGAATAAGATGCATAAGCATCGGAAGATGTGGATGAAGCATTACTTTCGGATCTTCCTTTCTCCTCCTCTCTTCTTTCCCTATTCACACCACACATGATGCCCACCAATCGGGAGATCCTCAAGAAGGCTTCATGCATTTCTTTATCATCCTCCATGGTTGCACATTCGGTCATTCACCCACATAATTTCCTATTAGCAAAAGATCGCTTCTCTTCCCAACATGCTTCAACATCTACCATGTCTCCTCTTCGTAGCGCACATCCTTTGAAGCTTGTTTCTGGTTAGCATACTCATGCAACTCACACCAACTAAGACCTACTTTGATACCACTTGATCAATGATTTTTTTCTTATAGATGCCTCGAAATTACATGTAACTGAGCTTATTGAAAACCATGAAACATAAGCTTATAAATGAAGAGTAAAAATACATAATCGCGCATGAGATCAAGACACAGAGATTTGATTATGTAGTTCATCCAATTTGGACTACATCTTCAAGCCCTGCTCAACAGTGGGGAGGCCTTCATTCATTAAATGGCATGAAAAGAGAAGAAGTACAAGTAGATTTTACATAAACACCCTTATATCTCCAATTTGGAAGATAGTTGAAAAATGGAGAGCCCAGCTCTAGAAACAGACAACATCACTGAAATCCTGGCAAAATATCATGCAGAAATGCCTGCCTGAATACCCAATTTTGATAATCGGGCGTCTTGCACCTCTCAGAACCTTTAGATACTTGAGGCAAGGTTTCGGCCACTTGCCAGGAGTAGGTGTCACTGCTCTAAAATGGTATTCTGAGAAATCCCATAGCTTATCTCCCGCTTTCTCTGACGTGGATAGTCCTTTATATATGTTTGTGGTAAATCTCTCAATTCTCGGGCAATTCTAAACCAATGACAAGTTTAGCAGGAGTGTTTGATTTAATATCGAGGATCTCGGGTCACGGAAACAACCCTTACTTAACATGAAAAAACACTTTAGTTGTGTGTTTAACCCAGAGGCCTTTTACTATCGGTGTTTCCCCCATCAGCATTTCCAATCAACAGACAGAACAAAGCCCATACATCAAGCACCCTGTGATAATCGCCGACCAGACAAACTATTAACCACAATATATAAAATATTGGGTCCGGAAGACCATATCGCAAATCGCAATTGGCGGAAACCAAAATTAGTACAACATGCAACTTCTTCCCCTTTACAAAAGTGATTGCGATATCGCAAATCACAACATAATTCTACAATTGCGATATATTGCATCGCAACCAGGACTTGCTTTAGGGGCCGATTCTTTCACCTTCTCCTTTTGTGATGGGCGATTGCGATTTCATCACATCACAACCATTGCTTGCTTGGGACTGATTTTCTTTAAGTTGCAGCCTCTTCCTTTTGCGATCTGTGATATGCGGGACTAATGGCAACCTGCTACTTGGCGCTTCCCCATACGTTGAGAATGTCTACCACGTCAAACATAAACTTTGAATTGCTCTAACTTCTTCACATGAACTCGGATTTGAGTGTTATTCACACCTTTGGAATCAGGATGACGAGAACTTCAATCTAATTCTAATTTTATCCAAATTCTTCCATTTTGAATTTTTTAGCCTTTTACCATGCCACTGGTACTTTTTGAAGATCCACGTGGATCAGGGGGAGATCTGAATTTCTTTCTTAGGGTTGCTGAGACCTAGGGGCTAAGGGAAAGATTCGACTTTTTTCTTGATTACTTTCAACGCAATCTAAGTACCTCAACCCTTATTGGAATTGAGCCTATTAAGCTCCAGGATACCTGAAGAAATAGGAGAGCGGGGGAAGAAAGGGTGGCAAAAAGGCTAGATCATTTTTATTTTTTATTTTGTTTTGGAGGATCTATGTGATTCTCTTCTTTTAATCAGATAACGGGTTGGCAATGCGGGTGAATTTGATCACTCCCCTATCTTGATGGAGATCAGGAATGGTGCCCTCAAACCAGCTACCATTTTTAAGATGAACTCCCAATGGCTCCAAGATGAGGATTTTATAGCATTATTAAGGAAAATTTGCAATAATCTTGAATTCAGAGTAGATGCCTCTGTCTAGCGAAAGTTTGCAACAAACCTAAATAAACTAATTAAAGTTTAGGATGTGCATAGGCAGAAAAATGAGGAGCAAGAGTTGCAGGAGGTGGAGAATCAATTACAGGAAATGGCCTTCACAGGAGGGGAAGGTGCTAATAATGTCTCAGATAGAGAGAGAGCCTTCAGACTAGAAGGAAGGAGGAATGATTTTCTAGAATTTAAGGAAGAAACTTGGAGGTTAAAAATGTGTGCTCTATGGTTGGCAAATGGTGATGAAAATACACGATTCTTTCAGGCCTTTGCAAAGGAATGGAAAATCTGAAACACAATCTGAAGTCTGGAAAAGAAGGAAGCTGGGGATATTCCAAGGTTTAATTACCTTGCGGCTTTGGGGAAGGCTCATTTTTAGAACTTATTTAGGAAACTCAAGGCACTTCTATCACAGAATTTGTTTAGATTGCCCTAACCTTCGTAAGTTTTTTTGGAGAGGAGGATAATCAAGCTTTGCAAGAGGAGGTCAAAGAGGCATATTTGAAGGGGGTGCTCCAGTCCTTCAAAAAGGACAAAATTCTAGGGCCTGATGGGTGGGGAGTTGAATTTTTCTTGGTCCTATTTGAGATATTGGGAAGGGATTTACTCCAGGTGTTCAAGGAGTCGAGATGAGAAGGAAAATGTTTGTCTGGTTTCAATTCCACATTCGTTGCTTTGATCCCAAAATTTGGTAATCCTCATTCCATGTGTGATTTTTTCTCTATTTAGATTTGAAGCAGTATCTATAATATTATAGCAAGAAATATATCCTTAAGGATTAAACCTTTTGGATCATGAGTTGCCTCCAAATAGTGTCCTTTGTTGTCTTGATCAATGGGTCAGCCTCAATTTTCTTTTATATTAAAAGAGGGTTGAGACAAGGATGCCCTCTTTCACCAATATTATTCCTTTTGGTGGTAGAGGGCCTTAGTATATTAATTGTGGATGCCTCTAGGGGAAGGCTCTATGTAGGAATTATGATCTCCCAAAGATAATATATTACCCATATGGTTTTTTTGGATGATGTTTTAATCTTCTGTAATGGTTCTCAAAGGGATGTGGAGACGCTAGCTGACATTCTCATCTTGTTCCAAAAAGAAATAGGAACATTGATTAAGTTTCAAAAGTCTTCCATCTCTGCAATAATCTAGAGGATGATGAGGTTTAGGCGTGTATATATGTATTTGATTTTGGACAATCCCAAATTGATGAAGGCATAAAGTACTTGGGTTTTCACTTCAAAACAAATCAATATTCTAAGGAGGATTGGCCTTGGATTTTAGACAAACTCGAAAAAATATTAAGAGCTTGGATTCATAGATGGTTATCTAGAGCTAGAAGGTTATTCCTTAAAAATTAATTTTCGGGGCCATCTTGGTCTACTAGATGTCATTGGCCTAGAATCCAAAATGCATTTTAGAAAAATCCATAAGCATATGTTTCATATTTCTTTGGGGCGGTTAAAGTGGTCAGGCAGTTTTTCCTTGGATAAATTGGGAGTGAATTATTGTGCCAAAAGCTCTGGGAGGTTGGGATTTAAAAAATATTTTTATGTTTTCAAAATATCTCGTGGTAAAATGTGGTTGGAGGTTGATCTCTTGTCAAAATCTATGGATTTTGGTGTCCTACCAGAAGTACATAGCTCTGTGTCTCCTGGAGGATTAGATTACGTGACCAATGAAGGAGAGAGAAAACATCTCTATTATCTAGAGGGTAGTCTTAAACTCTTTTGGGCTGATCAAATTAGGCTTGGCATGGGAAATTGGCAATGGTTCCAACAAGTGGATACAACAGGATCCTTGGCTTGGATTTGGGGAAAGTTTTCGTTTGCATCATGACCTTATTGGCCATATTAGGGATCAAGGATTTTCCAAATTTGCACATATTGCAAACCCGGGGGCCACGTCCATCTGGGAGGAATGTTGGCTCTTAGCGGAAGTGTCAGAGTTTAGAGACCAATATGCAGAGCATTGGCTCAGATACTTTGAATTTTTCAGGTTTGGACATATCAAAATCACTAAAAGGGAGGATGAATTGGTATGGCTGGCAACTATGAAAGGATTTTATTCACCTAAATATGGTTATATCCTCATATTAGTTGAGTAAGGCCACAGGGAGGAAACCTAGTGGTGGAAGTTGTTATGGAAAGTAAAGTGTCCTCCAAAAGCTAAGTTGTTTATGTGGTGTGATTTAAATAACAAGGCCCTGACATGGGTCATGATGCAACACATATACATGATAAGCCCTAAATGGTGCGTGTTATGCAAGCATAATGGGGAATCCTTAAGGTCATATTTTCATTGAATGTTCATTCTCTTGCAAAGTATGGCAGTTGGTTCGTCAAGATTATGGTCAGATTTGGGCTTGGGTCGGGACCCCTATTGAGGAGGCATGGTGGAACTGGAAAATAGATTAGAGCACCTGCATGTATAGAGCACTGCCTTTAATTCTTATGTGGGACATTTGGCTCTCTAGGAACTAAACGATATTTAGGGATCAAACCTCTTCCCCATTCAAGTGGTCAAGGAAGGTTTGGCCATCTTGAGTCATTTTCCACAAGTAAAAGATGCAACTACACCAAAAATCATTATGCATGAACAACCTGAACTCTCAAAACCTTAGGGTTTTTTTTTGGGCTTCACAAGATGAAAACAATTTATGTGGTGTAGTGGTTGTCATGTTCCTTGAGGAAAACCATTATTTCCATATTTTTATGGGTTTTGGTAGTAGAAAAATAACCAGGTTGAGTTGATGGTATGCAAGTCTCTTCTTTTATTTGTGCTAGAACGGGGCTGCATCTCATTATGGGTCTATGGGGACTCAAATTTAGTTGTAAACTGGGTGAATATAACACATTCTTGTAGGAATATACATCTAATTCCTATTCTAGAAGAAATTTTTCATCTCATCACTCTTTTTAATGATTTTACATGCTTTCCTATTTACAGGGAAATAAATTAGATCGCGGATTCCATATCCAAAGTAAGTATCAAGCTGGAGCAAGGCCTTCATTCAGTTGATGAACATATGGGTGCAAAAGTATTTCAGATTCACCATTAGCCGTATATAGATGATGATTCTCAAGCACATGATGTGGCTTGATCGGTTCTCCTTCCTCTTCGAGGGAGCCATTTTTGTTTTTCCTCACTTTGGTTGTGAACTGTTGGGTGATAGCTTCATTTCACTGCCTTTCGTTATTGATCTTCTATCTCTTGTTGGTGGCATTGGCATAGTCACATTTTTTCACTATAATTATGCTTTGGTTTTATGTTGAACGTTGGTGTCATGCGTGATTTTTCTCTTCCTACTATCGACCTCTACAACCATATTTCTCATCAATTCCAGGATCATATTTCAAAATATTATATCTGATGTGTCTCTTTGGCAAACTATTCCTTGTTGAAATATATTTTTATTTTGAATTGAAAGTTTTCTTTGTAGATACATATGTAAGGGAAATACTTATAAACCTTTGATTGATGGAATACCTGAACTACACTCGGGTGTATCTGCATAATGTAACTCTATCTACTTTTGCAGTAATAAAGTTAGGCAAAAAAATAAATGTATATATGAAAGTTTCAAATTTAGTGATTTGAAGTTCGAAATTAATGTAAATGAAAGTGCTGCAACAATCATAGTTTATGGTGTCACCCCAAAAGTGTCAATGGTTTGTGAACAACAAAAACTTATTAGAAGCAAACTAATGTGTAAAATTAGTAATAAATAGTATACATATTGAATCAATGAGCTTGGCCAAGAAATGAAGCTCGAGTGTGCATTTTATTGAAGGCAAGTTTGGCCTGCTTCACAAAATTGCACGCCTGTCCTTCATTTCAAGGCTAAATTGAGTGATTTGACTTGGAGAATGTTTTTTAACTCGTGATTAACATTAAAGTTTTCTAATTTAGTGATTTGAAGGTCGAAGTTAATGAAATGAAAGTGATGGAGCAATCGTTGTTCACGGTGTCCCCCCAAAAGTGTCAACATTTTGTGAACAACAAAAACTTACTGGAAGCAAAGTAGTCTGTAAAATTACTAATTAAATAGTATGCAATTTGAATCAATGAGATTGGCCAAGAACTGAAGTATGGGTGTGCATTTTAGTGAAGTAAGGCAATTTTGGCCTGCTTCACAAAAATGCACGCCCAACCTTCATTTCAAGGCCAAATTGAATGATTCATCTTGGAGAATATTTTTTACTCATAAGTAACATTAATACAATTAAAGTAACTTAGTGATCTGAAGGTCAAAGTTAATGTCAATGAAAGTGTTGCAACAATCGCAGTTCACGGTCTCCCCCAAAAGTGTCAATAGGTTTTGAACATTAGAAACTTACTGGAAGAAAATTAGTGTGTAAAATTAGTAATTAAATAGTATACAATTTGAATCAATGAGATTGGCCAAGAAATGAAGGTTGGGTGTGCATTTTAGTGAAGCCGGGCAATTTTGACGTGCTTCACAAAAATGTACGTCCAACCTTCATTTGAAGGCAAATTTGAATGATTCAACTTGGAGAATATTTTTTTACTAATAAGTAACATTAATACAATTAAATATTTTTTTATTTTTCACATATATTTTTATGTTGTTCAAGAATACTCCCAATTGCATGGATTTTATAAGGTAAAAGGCAGGTTTTGTTTGCCTCAAATAAATTCACTTTAGGATGTGTAATTAATTGGCAATGATATAATGATCATTCCATCGTATGGGTATGTGAATTTGTACCTCATTCTTATGGTATAAAAACACCCTAATGGGCCTTAGTCTTGTGGTATAACAATGCCCTAATGGGCCTAGTGTTGTGGTGTAACAACACCATAATGGGCCTCACTTCTTACGTATGACAGTGGCCTCTTTGGGCCTTCTTATCTATGATATGAGAAAAGATTATGAAAAAGATATGAAGGAGATATGTTGAGCCCTATGACAGAGATATCATGACAAACCTATGGTTGTTCCCCTGCATTGTTATTTTTAATGTTCTCTCTACATAATTGGTTATGATGACATGGGGTGAATGCAATGTGAAAATGTTGAAAACGTTTTAAAATGCAATTATCTATAGCAAAGACTTCAAGCCCTAAGAAAATTAACATTATTAGCACTTTATTGGTTAATGGTTAATGATGAATATGCTTGAGTAATTATTGAAAAATGCAATATAGTATATGGTTGTCAAATCTGGTCCACAAAATTAAACATTTATGTGGGGAGAGAAGCAAAATTATAGGTCGCATATGGATGGTAATGAACCTATTTTCCCTTTTGAAAATATGCATAGGTTTGTAATTTTAGTTTTTTGTTTCTATTTGGATTTTAAAGTGGTTGTTGAGTTGACTAGTCTTGTCAAATACTCAAAAAGGCTTTGTCCCTCCAATCCTCTTGTTGTTGTTGTTGTTGTTGTTGTTGTTTTTTTTTTTTTTTTTTTTTTTTTTTTTTGGTGGTAGTCCTAATTCTGGCAATACCTGGAGTCTTGGATTTTGGAAATTCCTAGATACAATCATGCCATGGCTAGTTATCCTCATCCTAGAGGGTGTTATAGTGATAAGATGTATGAGATAAGGAAGGAGATGAGACACATAGAAAATCAACTAGAAGGCTTGCATAAGGCCATGGTCTATATTAATACCCAAAAGGAATCCCAAATGAAGAAGAATGAAGAGCTGGAAGGGTAAATAATTCAAGGACCCTAGTTATTTAATGCAAGGTATGGTGGGAAACATTCCATCGATATGGTAGACAAAATTCCATTGATATATTACCCTAGCAGGATGTTATTTATCCTATCATGTTCCAACCATCTTCCAACCAAATTTATGATTAGAATGTACAACATTTTTCATTGGCTAAATATGGCAAACAGGGGTATGTTTCCTCTACTCTACATTGCAAGAAATGAAAATTTACATATAAATAAAACAATATCCAACTTACTTATTGAAAGCCGACTATTAATACCTCATTCTCCATCCAAATAACAAAGTCGATCCAATACGAATTTGGTAGAGAGACTTAGAATTTGAGTCGAGGGACTAAGCAAATGGCGACTAGGGTTTGAATAAGACTTGTTCTATTGCAGCCATAGTACCAACTCTGGAGGAGGACAGTGCCAGAGCGGCAGAGATTCGCAGAAGAGGGCAGGTGCTGAGCCTACAAATGAAAAAGCGGGGTCCATCGGGACCCCATCATACAAACAGGTAATGATGCACAAGGAGAAAACTGCACTGGACAAAGTGCAAATATTAGGTTCTGAGAAGTCAGGCAAGGAAGATCTGACCAACAAAGGAAAGCAAAACAATGAGGATAAAGATACCCAGAAACAAAAAGAAATCATTGGAAGCAACAATACTACGAATAGAGATAGGATAAAACCTTTCCCAGAACAGGTTTCACAAAAAAATGAGCCTGAGGATGAACGATCAAAAGAGAAGGAGGATCTAAACCAAGCCAAGGCAGGACATGAATGAACAGCGACGGTAGCCAAAAAGAAAGAAACCCAGGGACCGTGCAAGCCCAAAGCAACTGACACCCTACGGGTAATAATTTCTGACCCAGAACTACAGGCGTACCGTGACCACATGGTAGAACATGCAGTGATCTGCAAGTTTATGGGTTTTGGCCAATAGAACGAGCCTTGTGCATGTGGATAAAACAACAATGGAAACCCAAAGGGGATGTAAGACTCCACTTAGGAGCCAAAGGTTTCTTTACAGTGGATTTTTCCAATCTGGAAGACAAGGATCGAATATTTGATGGAGGCTCGTATTTCTTTGCCTCAGCAGGTCTTTACATGAGACCATGGAAACCTAACTTCGCACCAGAATAAGAAACCTTCAAATAGGTATCGGTCTAGATTCACTTATTCTCTCTACCGATTGACTACTAGGGACTTGCAACACTTGAACAGATAGGAACCAAATTAGGCACCTTCATCAAAGCCTCAGAAGCAACATTACAGAACATATATACCTCCTATGCTAGAATCTGTGTTGAAATGGATGTTTCGAGAGCACTTCATGAGGGCCTATGGTTGGAATACAGAGATGAAATGTATTTTCAAGCTATAGACTATGAGCAGATCCCATTCTGCTGCAGGAAATGTCATGAACATGGACATTTGTTCAGAGAATGCCCAATGAACAGAATGACGGAGAAATCCAAGGATAACAGAGGAGATAAGAATAAGGAGGCCTTTGTTCGACCTAATGTTAGACAAAGAGCAAACAAAAGACGACAGAATAAAGCGAGCACCTCCTTCAGAAGCACAATCAATGCTTTTGAGGTGTTAGATTCAGGCACAGATTTAGAGGACAACCCTCCAGAAAGCGAGACATTGCGAGACAGCCAGCTCACAACCACACCAGGAACGAAAGAACCTATTTCTAAGCCATCAAACAACATCCCACAAGCTCAAGGACCAACAGAAAGATGAGAAGAATATTCAGAGATGATAACTAGCAAAATAGGGCTAGAGGATATGGAACTAAGCGACATTCTTGAATAAGAAGGTACGGATCTACCAAACATGGTAGAAAATTGGAAAAAGAAAGGCATGGAACACATATCGGAAGAGGAGGTGAACAGAATCAACAACTTATTCATAGCAAGACAACAAGCAAAACTGGATTTGCAGAGAAAGAGCTTGGGAACAACAAAAGAGCTAGGGGTAAGAGCTCAGGGACTGCATCAAACCACCACCAACTCAAAGTGCCAAAAAAAAACGAGGAAGAAGGACTAACAATGAGGCATTACAATAATTAGGTTAGATGCTCCTAAATTCAGGTAAGATGAAAGCCCTTCAGGTGTTCACACTAACCTCCTAAACTTTGTTGATTATGAAAGTACTTTCATGGAATGCTAGAGGGCTAAATAACCTAAAGAAACAATGTTTATTAAAGAAAAAAGTCCAAAAGGAACAGCCAGATATGATTTTTTTGCAAGAAACTAAATGCTCCAACAAAACAATGGTTAACACTAGTAAAAAATTGGGTAAACAAATGGACTAGCTAGAAACAGCAAGCAGTGGATGGGAAGGGGGCATGGCCATTCTTTGGAATCCACAAGTTATCCAGCTTATATCCTCTGAAGTTGCCAGATCTCATATATCAATAGAAGTCTAAATAGTAGGAAATCCAGTCACCTATCTATGCACAAATGTCCATGGCCCTCAAAAACTAGAGGCCAAATTGCTATGGCTCAGAGCTCTATCCAACTTGCAGTAGAGATATCCTCAAGCAAAATCCATTTTCGGAGGTGATTTTAATATGATCACTGCTCACGGAAAATAAAAATAAAAAAAAATCAAAAAAAAAAGGAGGAGGCATCAGAATGCTCAACAAGGATACTGAAGCTTTCAAAGACTTTATTAAATCAGCCAAGCTGGTAGATATCTTCCCCAAGAGTGGAGCTTTCACTTGGAACAATAAAAGAGGGGGTGATAAGCAAATCGCCTCTAGACCAGACAAGTTCTTAGTGACAGAAACCATTCTTCTGGGAGGGATCAATGTGGATTCGGACATACTACCAAGTGGAGGTTCGGACCACTGGCCCATAATTATGAATGAGGCTATCCAAGGTACACCAAGGAACAAGCCTTTCAGATTTGGAAAGTTTTGGCTTAGTCATCCAGAGTTCACTTCAAGAATAGAACAATGGTGGAGTGAACCGTTAGGCATAAGAGGAACTAAAATGTTCATTCTCCAAGCTAGACTTAAACACATCAAAACCAGACTGAAATCCTGGAATCAAGAAGTCTTTGGCAACATATTTAAAGAAAAAAGAAGTTGGAGGAGCAAATGGAACAAATTCACAAGGAATGGATCCAAGAAAATATTAACCAAGAAACCATGAATACAGAACAAAAATTCATGCAATACTAGCAGATCAGATGCCAACAGGAGGAAACTCTATGGAAGCAAAAATCTAGAATTCAATGGCTTAAGGAAGGTGAAAAGAATACTAAATTTTTTCACAGCTCTGCCATTGATCACAGAGGTGCTAATAAAATATTAAGAATAAAGGATGATCAGGGAACCTCGGTACAAACTCATCATGAAATCTCGAACCTTCTCATAAATCATTTCAGCCAAATTGCACGTGAACCTGATATTGACAAAGAGGAAGCTATTAAGGATCTTTTAACTTCTATTCCCAAGCTCATCACAGAGGATCAAAACAAGGCCTTAAATCGAGCCATCACCATGGAAGAAGTGGAAGAAGCAGTGAAAGATATGCCAAATGGTAAGGCACCAAGGCCAGATGGCTTCACCATCGACTTTTACAAAGCCTGTTGGGAAATAACCAAAACAGAGGTATGGGAAGTGGTGGACGATTCCCGGTGCTCCTCTTCCATCTTAAAATCCCTCAACTCTATGATAATTACCCTTATTCCAAAGGAGGAGGAAGTAACACTCCGTCGAAGTTTCGGCCAATTGCATTGTGCAATGTTTTGTACAAGATTATTTCTAAAGTCATAGCCAACATACTAAAACCAATTCTTCCAGGTATCATTTTGGAAGAACAATATGGCTATGTAGAAAGGAAACAGATTATGGACAACATCTTTCTAGCTCAAGAGATGATTCATACTCTCTGAACTCAGAAAAAAGCGGACATGCTAATGCAGTTGGACCTATCGAAGGCTTATGGTAAAGTCAACTGGAACTATTTGGAGGCTATTTTAAATGCCTTTGGCTTTGCGAAATAGTGGATAATATGGATCCTAGCCTTGGTCAAGTCTACTAGATTTTCCATCTTGGTTAACGGAGCTCCCGCAGCCCAGTTTACACCCTCTCAAGGTCTATGACAAGGGGATCCCTTATCCCCCTTTCTTTTTTTATTCTAATGGAAGGTCTTAGCCGGCTTATCAGAAGAGCAAAAGAGGATGGAATTATTCAGGGACTCCAACCCTTGCCCTCAAGCCCTGCAACAACACATCAGCATTTTTTCGATGACACAATGCTACATGGCTCACCCTCTATCACAGAAGCTCTTAGTTTCAAAGATATTCTCAATCGCTTCAGTCTGGCCTCAGGTATGGAACTTAATCTATGTAAATATTCCATTTTCTTTTTCAATACGCATCTAGCAGTCCAGAAGAATATTTATACTATCCTCAATTTCAAGAGGTGTAACCTCCCTTCAAGATACCTAGGCATTTCGCTGACTGACAAACCCTGCCAAAAAATTCATTGGGAAAGAATTATTGCCAATCTAGACAAAAGGTGTCATCATTGGACGCACAAAACCCTCAACTTTGCAGGCTGCCTATTCCTCACCAAATTTGTCCTCTAGGCTATTCCTCATTTCATGCTTTCTATTCTCCCGACACCTAAAGGTGTTCTTTAGAAAATCCGACTCATCCAGAAAGTGTTTCTTTGGTCGGGTAATTCATGGAAACAAAAGTGGAGGTTGATGGTATGGGATAAGATCTGCAAACCCAAACACCTGGGTGGGTTAAATCTTTAGGACCCCTTCACCGTCAACCAAGCATGTGGAGCCAAGTTATGGTGGAGGTGGATAAAGGAACCGAACTTAACTTGGGCCAAACATTGGAAAGCAAAGTATGCTAATAACTATAGCCTACAGAATTTTATCAGGATGCAAGAAGCCCCTGATGGATCTCCAATTTGGAACCTTGCTAGAACTAATCGGAACATAATTCAAGAACAGAGTTTTTGGGAAGTCCGAGATGGACAAGCTACCTTGTTCTAGGAAGATGCTTGGCAGTAATTACCTAAGCTCGAATTCCCTAAATTCTTAACCATTCAAAGAAGAAACCAAGAGCTAGGAAGGACAACAGTGAACCGTTACTGGAAACTAACGATAATAACCAAGCATGGAAACAGTGGATATTCAACAATACAAAACAGCCAAAAGATGAAGATAACAGTACACAGAGCTAGCCAAAAGGAAGATAAGGAATGCACGTGATGCAAATAAACTGCGTTGGGGCAAGCTCGAGGGGGGCAATTTCTCCCTCAAAGAAGCAAGAGTTTATATAGAAGAAAATGAACAAAAGGAAAAGGTTAATTGGTACAGTGAAGTTTGGGATGCTCAACTTTGGCCGAAGACTAAATTTTCCTTTGGCTCTTGATGCACCAAAGAACGCTAACCTGGGAGAACCTCCGGAAAAAAGGGTTCACAGGCCCCTCATGCTGCCCCCTATGTGAAATTGAGTAGGAATCCATGAATCACCTTCTCAATACTTGTGAATGGATAGAAAGCCTATGGAACTGGATGGAAGCCATATTTAAGAGGATGGACAGGGAAAGAAACTCAATACAGGAAAGTATAGGGAATTGGCGAAGTAATTTTTCCAAAACCCAAATGATCAATACATTATGGAAACTCATCCTGGGGTTTATAGTGTGGATGGTATGGAAAGAACGAAACAAAAGAGTGTTTCGAAATGAAACTAAAACCATAGAATTTATTAAAGCCACAATTCTGCAAAACATGAGAGACACGGTTCTAACCAGAGGGAAAGCAGAACAGTACAAGGATTTCTTAGTCTCTGACTTACAAATTCTGCAGGCATTTGGCATTGAGATAGGATCCATCACTATCTCTTCAGAACCGCGACCACAACAAGGCCCCTCCGTGAATGCCTGGTCTCCTCCACCGACAGGCTTTCACAAACTCAACTTTGACAGGGCTTCTCATGGAAATCCTAGTCAGACAGGTATAGGAGGTGTTCTTCGGGATTACAAAGGGGAAATACAACATATTTTCAGTCAATCATTGGGGGAAGGAACCAACAATGAAATGGAATTTTCGGCTTTAGAGCAAGGGTTACGAATTCTAATTCGCTTGGAAATAGGAGCTACAGTGGTGGAAGGCAATTCTCTTTTGGCTATCAATGCAACAAGGAAAATCTAGATGGGGATGAAATCGAGTAAGGTAACGAAGCATTGGAGGCTCGCCAAGGTCACAGAGCTCATATAAGAGCACCTCCCAAGGCTCGATGGAATCATCTTGCAAGCAGTAAGAAGAAAGGCAAATGCAGTGGCTGATTGTCTGGCAAACTACGGGATCGATCACCACTTCACCTACCCGGACACTTGTTGGCATGATGTCGCATGCACCAAACTTCGAAATAAGTGTTCACTTCTGTCGAGACAAGACATTCGTTAAAGGAAGAAGTGGGGCAGGAGTACGAAGGATTACGCCTTAATAGCGAATGGAGATGGCCAACCGAAGGAACATCGAGCGATAGACCCATGAAGGACATGAGTAAGAGTGGAAAATCATCCACAAGGACAAAGTGCATCGAGCAAGGAGGATAACCAACAAAAAATATGATCAGCACTGTCAGCAAAACACAAGGGAGGACACATGGCGTTCAACCAATAGGCTCAAGTGTGGTAGAGTTAAGGCTCTGGATATGTATCATGAACAGGAATTGGGAATTCATAATAGCAGTTATTATGGTAGGATCATCACCTATCCGACGGCGAAGTGAGAGATCTCAGGCCAGACCTGCCCACCCTCAACTATATCTAAAGCTTCCAACCAAAAGATCAGAACACTACTCTCTCACAGCTTGCGACATAGAAATCGCATTACTGCTAGGATTTCCACTGTATCCGCGACCTGCAATAGCATTATGGTGCATAAAGGAAGTGTTGAAAATGCAACAAGATGGTGGAGCTTAGTGAAAAGAAGTCGCCTTCACTAAGTGGTCCCACAGGCTATTTTTGGCGCAAAGTCTATTTTTAGACCATGTGTATTTTTAGACATATGGATCATGGTCTATGAGTTGCAGGATGCTATTTGTGGATGATTGATCAAGTTGGTAAAAATAGATGGACTTCTATTTTTAGACATATGGGCGGAGTCTATTTTTAGACTGCAGGCTAAAAATAGAACAGTCGAATATTATTAGCTCTTAATAATATTTGGACTATAAACATTATCTTATCCTCTTGTAGCACTTCAATTCAAGCTACGGATGTGGCACATGAAGCTGCCAGAAGGAAATACGTGGTTCTTATGGGTTACTTGAGCTATTGCATGGAGGACTTCAGTTAGGACTTCAGTGATTGAGTTCTATGGAGTTGGATCAAGAGTTGATGGAGTTGTGTTCAGTTTAACTTGGTTGAACTAGTTGTATTTAGTCTAACTGATCAATAGACTAAGTGATGAGTGGTGTGAATTAGTTATTAATTAATTCACT
>APFE030615202.1:142899-166923 GCA_000404065.3 Pinus taeda | reverse complement strand
TTCTGTGCCAACACGAGGTTATCCTTTAAGAGTTGGAGGACTTGTTGTTGATGTTCGATGTGATGTTCCACTACTTGAACCTTAGAATTTTCTCTTAAATATGATGTGATGGATGGTGGCTGATACCCATAAAGTGCCATAAATGGGTTCATTTTTGTTGCTGTATGTAAGGAAGTGTTATACCACCATTCAGCCAGAGGCAACCATTTGACCCATTGTGTCTGTTTATAAGATACAAAGCAACGAAGATATCCTTCCAAACATTTGTTTACTATCTCAGTTTGCCCATCAGATTGAGGATGATAAGATGAGCTATGAGCTAACTGAGTACCAAGACAAGAAAATAATTCTGTCCAACAATTTCCAGTGAAAATGGGATCTCTGTCACTTACAATAATCTTTGGATTTCCATGTAGCTTTTGAATTGTTTCCGTAAATGTCGTGGAAAACTGTACTGGCTTTAATGGATGTGATAATGCAAAAAAGTGTGCATACTTGGTAAGTCTGTCAACTACCACCATGATGACACTCTTTCCCTCAGACTTGGGTAAACCTGTGATAAAATCCATTGAAACCTCCTCCCAACGTTGGCTTTGAATGGATAAAGGTTGTAATAGACCCGGTGTCTTAATTGTTTCAACTTTATTTTGTTGGAAAACCAAACATTCCGCCACAAATTTTGAATATCTGATTTAAGGCCATCCCAAAAAAATTCCTTCTTAACCCTGTGGTAAGTTTTTAAAAATCCTGAGTGCCCTCCTAAGGGAGAAGTGTGCAATTCCATAAGAATCTTTTGTTTTAGCGGGGAATTCTTACAGAGGTATAAGCGATCTTTGTACCATAACAAATCATTTTTCCAGCTAAATGTATCAGACGTACTGGAATCTTGTTGTAGCTTTCGAATAAGTGCCCACAGTTCTTCGTCATTCTTCCATTCCTCGCTTGCTTCATTTATCCAATTTGGTTGGATAATAGAAATGGCACACAACAATGCTTCCACATTCTCATCCTTTCTTGAGAGTGCATCTGCCACCACATTTTGCTTCCCTTTTTTGTAGATGATTTCAAATTCATAACCCAACATCTTTGTGACCAACTTTTGTTGCTCTTAAGAGGATAATCTTTGTTCTAAAAAGTATTTAAGGCTATCATGATCCATTTTTACCTTGAAGTGTCTTCCCATTAGGTAGGGTCGCCATTTCTTAAGTGCATGTAGTATTGCCAACATTTCCTTCTCTAAATAACTTTGTGTAAAAACTTTCCCTTGATTGGATGACTTTCAAAAGCAATGGGTCTTTCATCTTGCATTAAAACAACACCAATTCCATTTCCTGAAGCGTCACATTCCAAATTGGATTCTCCAAGGAAGAGTTATGTGAAATCTCCCACAGTGACCTGATTATAGACTAGTTCAGTAGAGCGAACTTGTACGATGTGCCACAAGTCACTGTTTTGACCTTTTTCTCTGAAAAATATATAGAAGAAACTGCAGTCTGTCCTCTTTCTGTACCTTCTTATGAAATTTCAATCCGATGCTTGGAGAGAAAGTTATGACAATTGTCCCCAGGTCACCTGTTTGGAATGTAATTCAGGAAGTCTACAAAAAGACCAACTTCCTCAGGTCATATCTCTGCAAATATAGCACGAAAATATATGAAATTCCGACTGGGGGTTCAGTGCGATTTCTTCTCAAATGGGTTTTTTTAGCTTCTGAAACATCGCAGAAAAAAAGTTATAGCGAAAATACCCTGATCACCTATTTGGAGCAACGGAACCCTAGAATCCCAAACCTCTGATAACAAATGTTATGAAACCAGCTCAAAAAAGATAGAACAGATAGATCAACGCCTTAGAATTCAGCCTCTTCGAGGGGGAAACCTCCTTTACATTACATAAATGAACAATTCTTGGATGATTCAAATGACAAAACCTCCTTTTATATATAGGAGTCTAAGGAGTCACAATATAACCCAACCGACCTAACAATAATAATATAAAGCCACAAAAATAACAATAGAGGGATTCTATGGGGCACATTTAATAACAATATGGGGACAATAGGGGCACAACAATATTAATAAGGGATACAACTACAATAGTAATGGGGTAATCACTAGTATTATAGGGACCTAACACAAGACCCCCTATTTCTATTAGAATACAATGAGTTTCCTTGGGTTGGATGCTCCTGCATCAAACTCCCAAAGTAGAAAATTTCGATGATCTCTTGATCATGTATCTTCATAAGTTGTTAGAAAACCTCCAGGATCCCAAACTTTAGTTTGTAGTTGCCCAAACACTTTTCTCCTTTGCTGCTGTTGTATGTCTGCTGTTTTCTGCTCTATCTTCCTCTCTTTGTCAATCAGGTTCATACTCTGATTGATCATCCTTCCTGCTGCTATCATTCTCCTTCCTATGACCTGTTCCATCATTAGCTGCCACATTTCTTCAATTTCCATGTCCAGCACATCTTTGGACTAGTTCATATTTTGCCATTGACTACTATTTATTTCCTTCTGCTTCAAGTTGTTGTTGTTGTCCATCAATTCTTCAAACTGTTGTTGGTTACTTCCATCGTGTAGTTGTTGGTTCCTTACTTCCTCTACACTTATTTTGATTGCCTCCCTTTCATCCTTACCCTCTTTCATTATTATTTGGTTGTCCTTCTGTACCAAAATTCCTCCAGCATCTGCAACTAAACCTGCATTCATAAAACACTTGTTAAAATAAAAATCATAAATCTCTTGTACCTTATCTCCCTTTGGCAACAATTTAGTTTGCTGCTCTGTTTTCTCCTCCTCTATCAGCACATCAGTATGTTGATTTGAATTCTTAGCAGAATTCATGAGACTATCAACTCGTCTCTCCTCCACACCATCTGCTTCTATGATGTCTTTGTGTCTTTGTCCACTGTAGTGAACTCCTTCCTTCTTGTACAATTCTGATTTTACAACCTGAACACTTGCCTTTTGGTCTTCTAGCCTTCTCTCCAAGAGACTTAACTCCTACCACAAAGTTGCCATCTCCCTTGGAATTTCTCCCATAAGTTCTGTAAAATCCTCACTATCTTCTCCTTTGTCACAAGAATAACTTATTGACACTAATTCTTCATTCTTGTTTAGAATAAAATTCTGATCCTCCATCTCTTTAATAGTTTTAGATGTATGTTCATCACTCTCCCTTTGATCATTTAAGAAAATCAATTCCTTGTTATTTTCTTCAATAGTAAATTTCTTATCGTAAGACACAACTGTATCATCCCTATTGAAGATATTTCCCCCATTAAGCATTGAATTTATAAACTCCTTTTGTTGTAATAACTCAACTTGATCTTCATTTGAAAGATAGTCATCATCATACTTTACCTAGCAATTTTCAGCTTCATTTAAGTCATTTCCATAAAATGGTTTATCTTCTGCAATACCTGCATTCATGCACAACCTGTCAGTTGTAAAACCACAAGACATCATGACCTCATTTGATGATTCAATCACCAATTCCTCCTACTGTTCCAAGCCCTTTATATGACTTAGAAATATTTCAATGGTCTCCTCGTCAATCTCATCAAGTCCTTTGCTTGATTGCTTGATATCCTTTCCTACTCCCTCTTTTAAAATAGAATTTAGATTCTGCCTGTCTTCTTCCCTTCCTATGACAATATCAACAAATTTTCTTTCCTTACATGTTTCACCTGTAAACACACACAAATTATCAGATTTAAAATATTCAGACCTTTTGCCCTCACTTGAAGTTTCGGTCTTCAAATCTTCATCTTTACCCAGAACTTCACCCTGCTTTAGTTCACAAATGGATACTTCCATTTCCAATTCAGCTTCTCCAAGTTCTTCATACCTCAATTGACCACCCAATACTTGTTCAAGCTTCATCAACTCTTCTACTAATTTCCTATTCATCTGTTGACTTCTCTTTTGTTGTAGTCTTCTCTGTAATTTATGTAGTGGCTTTTTCCTCAAGACCCAACCTCGTCTCTGGTTTTCCTCAAGTATCCTTATCAATACATCGAGTTGTTATTTCATTTCTGCAATCTCTTTGTCAAGCTCCTCTTGAATTATCCTTATGCCTTTTGAATCAGTTACTGGAGAACCCACAGTATGAACATTTTTATGCCAACGTTTCAAATCCCAACTGGGATCCATCATCAGGACTTATGAATGATGATAAAAGAAGAGCTGCTTTGAAGGAAATAAATAATAATGTGAAAAAAATTTTAGGATCAGCAGAATGTCGGCTTGAATGTTTAATTTTAATTAATTTAGTTAATTATTTATTCAGTCATTTATTTATTTGTTGAGATTTTATCTATTAATTTTTAACCGGTGAGTGAATATAATACTTTCAAATTCAAAACCTAAATGGTAATAATGATTAAATTTTTAACATATGTTAATATACTAATTTTTATTTTACTTTATTTATTTGCTTATTTTTTATTTTGTTTGATTTTGTTTATTTATATATAAATTAGTATTTTTAAGGAATAGAGAAATATTAAAATTGTATTGATAATTGAAAGTTTACGATTTAAAATTTTATTAATGATAATAATGTAAATAATATATTAATTAATTGTTTTAAATAAATCAATTAATATTAATAGTAATTAATATTAATACTAATTAATATATATTAATATTAATAATTAATAGTAATTACATTATTATTTATATAATTAATTATTATTAGTATATTAATGTTAATTAATATTAATTATTTTATATATTAATGTTAATTAATATTAATATTATTAATTTAATATTAATATTAATATTTCATTAATATTAATTGATTTATTAAAAATTATTAATATATTATTTATTATTATCATTAATAAAAATTTAAATCGTAAACTTTCAATTATCAATACAATTTTAATATTTCTCTAATCCTTAAAATACTAATTTATATATAAATAAACATTTCTCAAACAATATCAAAAATAAATAAATTAATAAAGTAAAATAAAAATTAGTATATTAACATATGTTAAAAATTTAATCATTATTACCATTTAGGTTTTGAATTTGAAAGTATTATATTCACTCACGTGTTAAAAATTAATAGATAAAATCTCAACAAATAAATAAATGATTGAATAAATAATTAACTAAATTAATTAAAATTAAACATTCAAGCCGACATTCTGCTGATCCTAATTTTTTTTTCACATTATTATTTATTTCCTTCAAAGCAGCTCTTCTTTTATCATCATTCATAAGTCCTGATGATGGATCCCAGTTGGGATTTGAAACGTTGGCATAAAAATGTTCATACTGTGGGTTCTCCGGTAACTGATTCAAAAGATACAAACCACGGATCTCTTATATCCTTATGCGATTTTCCTTGGCATCCTCTTCCTTCACCTCCATTCTGTTGTGGTCTTCCTTAGAACCTCTACTATGACTATCAGTAGTCATCTTCTTCTTTCTATGAGCTCCTCACTTATTCACTATGAGCTGCACTAAAGCCTCTACAACAACAAGTCCTCCTTGTTGCAACTTACCTCACGAAGCTCTCCTCACTCAGTCTTTTGGCGAGCAATTGGTTCTCCATCTCTGGAACTTCCTTTGAGCACTCTTCTCTGCTCCTTTAGGCTTCAACTCACCTGCACCTCCTCAGGAACACAAATATCCTCTTGTATTTCAATCATTATGAAATACTTGGTTCTAACCACTTCTTCCTTCAATTAAGAAGTCTTACCAGCTTCCTCCATTACCTTGGCAATTCTGCCCACATCTTTTGTGGAATAACCTTTTTGATCTACAACAATATCTTTGTAGTAACAAGTCTCCTCCTTGCTACATATGTTTCGCTAAGCTTCTCTCCTCTGAGCTAAATATTTTAGCATCTCTCTAGTTCTTTCCTCTGGAACTATTTGAGCACTTCTTGCTCTTAAACTATTGCTATAGTCTTCTCACCTCCAAGATCTCTGCATGATCTTGTTCCACCATTTACCTGTACTTTGAATGGATTATCCTCCGTTTCTTGCATCTGCAAGTTCTGCTACACTTTATCTCTACGTGCCTACCTTCTGTCAAATGAAAATTTGATCCCTTCTTGCTTTCATATACATCTTAAAACACAACTCTATTTTAAGTTCCCTTTCTCCAGAATTCCCTTATTCTGTTCTCCTATCAATTGTTCCAATAACAACTATGCTCTGATACCAAAATGACGCAGGGTTACCCCTACGCATACCCACAGTATGCATAAATATGCATAATCCATCTTCCTAGGAATTTCTTCCATCCACCAGGTCAAAAAATCAAGTCAAAAAATGGTTAAGGCTCCTGTTTTATAGTTCCATTGCTTCAAAACCAATCACCCCACCTAACCTCTAAATGGGAGTGAAATCACCCTCTTGTCTTCGTATAAGACTCTATTAAAGTCTCCAGATATATCCTTCCTATCGGGATTATTAAAGCCTTCTATTGGGACCCATTCACCCTTCTAAACCTTCCATTCCTTTAATATCAAGACTTATTGGGACTTAAAACTCCTCATATACCTTTGTTAATGCCTATGCCACATATATATACAAACCCCCTTTTTAACCTTGGTTATATACGACTTAACATAAAACCCTTATGTCCGCATTTAATTCTTAAAAAACTATTTACAAAGGGAAATACCCGCAAAACATACCTTTTCTGCCTTTAGGCGACCTCTGCATGATTCCTGAAGTTTACCTTTATCGCTATCGACAATCACATCCTCTGCAGTTACATTAACACGTGTTCCCTACCTCCGCCGATATGCGATCATACAATCTTCCAGACTTCAAATGTTGTTCACCATGCATCATTTCACTATCGAGTCTGCTCCTATCACCCTTCACACAATCGCATATCACATGTATTAAAGCTATGTCTATAAAACATCGATCCGATCACCCGATACCTCTCATCGATGATATATCACTGCCGGTGATACTACAACACAGCTAAACACCGCCTTTGGCCCTTGGCCCCTTTGACTTCTGATTGCGATTTAAATCATGACTGTTGATCTGGCCACGATCCAACGGTCCATGATCAATCGACTCTTATTCATCGCAACCCTCCAAGGCTCGTTTCTGATAACTTTTAAAAGGTCTGTGCCGATGCAATTTAATATTGACCGTTAGTCTTCCTGATCTAATGGCTGCTGAGCGTTAAAAATCCATTTCTCCGTCTGCCTATTTACTTAAGAATTTGTGCCTTTTCTTCAGTTTTCTAAGGTTTCCGGATTTCCTTTAATGGTTCCCATTCTTTGTTGTCTCCGCTCTTCTGCTGGCATAATTAAGTACCACTTGAATTAATATCTGTGATTTATATATCACAACCATCCCATAGCATCGTTGGTTTCTCCAATTGGGTCCTCTACCTCTTCCTCTCAGCATTCGCCACGATCTGCCTGTATATAATTAATATACAGAACTCTGATTCATATTGAATTTATTACTCAATCACTCGAACACATTTATATAGTTCTACTCAATCACTGTATACATAAATACAAATAAATGATCACAACATCTATGTCCCTTAGGCCCGATTCTTCTTTATAGTGGCCTTTGGTTTGCAAATCTACTCGTAGGCTTCAAAACCACACTCCACTACCTATCTAGCCTCTCTCAAACATTTAACCTATCTAACCTCTATCTCTGCCTTTTTGGTTTACATTTATGCCGAGGGATTCTTAAACCAATTCTAGTTTAGATCCATGAATTCCTTAACAAAATTCCTAAATCTCCTTCGTGTTCCTAAAACTCCTCCCTAATCCCTAGATTCATGAACTGATTCCTAATCTAAGATTTACAATCAATTCTCAATCATTTAATCTCTCAACTATCCTAAATCTCTCATGTTCTCCTATATTCGAGAACATTTACAATAAAGCCTCACAATATTCAATTAATTCCTACTCTCATTAAAATCATTCAAAACATTAATTAATTACATAAATCCAATACTTAGGAAACCAACTTCCTTGAAACACAAGACCCCTTATTTCTACTAGAATACAATGATTTTCCTTGGGCTGGATGCTCCTACATCAAGATCATATATCCTAGGTAGGGGGTATCTATTCTTGAGAGTGATTTTTTACAATGCCCTATAATCTATACACATCCACCAAGTCCCATCCTTCTTCAACATAATGATGATGGGTGACCCACATGGAGATGTACTCACTCGAATGTCACCCTATTCCAACAGATGTTGCAAGTGTGTCTTCATCTTAGTTGCTTCTATAACAGACTGCTTGTACAACCCAATATTTGGCAATGGAGGGTCTGACAATAGCTGGATCTCATGCTCCACTTCTCTCTTAGGTGGTGACCCTTTGGGCTGTATGCCTATAATAACTCCTCCAATTGTTGTTTATGTTTCTTAGTACACCCCTTCAGGGATGCCTTGCCTCTTATTGACTCCTCTTCAGATTGAATTTCTCTTAAAAATAATAAAACATTCTTCTTGCTAGCCTACTGATCAATTTCTTGGCTTGGTTGGCACTTACAAGTGAAATTTTAAACTTGCCTTTGTGCGCGTTGATGATAAAATGCTTTTCCATCCTTGATGAACTAGTATTGATTGGCTCTCCTCATGAATATTGCATCTCACATGTACATGTATGGACTCCCAAACACGACTCCACATACATCAAGGGGAACCACATGTAGATCTACTTCATCAATAAAATCATCACTAGTAGAAAGTATAATTTTAAACTATTTTGTTACCTTTAGCTCTACATCCTATTTACCCATCCCAGAAGATATGGGTCTGGATGGTCACAAAATTCCAACCACAACTTCTTGATCAGCTTTGCTACATTGAGGTTCGCCTGTGATCCTAAGTCAATCAAAGCATCAATCTTCGTCTTCTTGACCTGTATCTTTGTATGGAAGAGTTTGGTCATTTCTTTTTCTTCCTGTTGTTGAAGGCTACTCAGATTCAACTCCTTCTACAGTGACGTTCAAACGATCTTCTCATCCACATCTGAGTTGCTTTCAACTTGGTTTCTCAAATCCATGACCATGAGATTCTTCTTCTTCTTCTTATCTTTCTTCTTGTTATTCGAGTTTAGATCTCGATGTAACTTCCAACATTTCTTGTTTGTATGGCCATCAATGTTGTAATGGTTTCTAGGATCTTTACGCTTGTGTGTTATGGTTTTCGTCTTTTTATCTTTCCCACCTTTTTGCTTCTTCTTCCCCTCCTTAGAAGGTTTTTGTTTCTCCTTCTACTTCAATCCATTTGATTGCACTATTTTCAAGCCTATGTTCTCTAGGTACTATGCCTATACATAAGCCTCGTCCACCGATTTGGGCTGTAACAACATCACTTGCTCACACAAATGGCGATGTAGACCCCCAAATACTTGAGGACTACATCTGGGGTCTTTGGAGAGATATCAAACATTATAGCCATATTCTTGAATTTTGCGATGTACCCCTAGTTCTTTGGCCCAATTTTTACTCGAAGTAATGCCATCGGATCCACTGGCCCTCCATGTACTTAATGGGATAAAAATGTGACTTAATGAGGGTTTTGAAATCTAGCCATTTAGTCACTAGGGATTCTCCCTCCAACCCCAGGGTTTCCATGTGGTTCTCCCACCAAGTCAATGCATGGCCCTCCAATTTTAGGTGCACAAGTGAGATTTTATGTTCTTCCTCAATCTAATGGATGCTGAAATAGACTTCCAGTTACTATAACCAATGGTTCAGCTCCAAGTTGTCTATCTCATCGTGGTATGGCATGATATCAACTTTTGCCTCTTTTTTAAACAAATATTTATTGACAACAATCAAGCGAGGTTGATCTTTTTCAAATTCTTTCTTCGACTTGTTCTTCGTTTCTCCCCCATCTTATGACCCTCGTTTAGATTTGTCCTCTTCAATTAAACCCCCATCTTCTCCAAATATCCCCAATTCCATGAGGATGTTTAAATTGTAGTTGATATCTGCGACTTATTGTTCCAACCGCATAAACTTCACCTTTGTAGGATAACGAGGTTCATTTACAGATTCATTGGCCATGATTAGGGTTTTACGATTTTAGGCCATGATGATCTAGATCCCTGTAATCTCCACAAAATACCTAAAGAAACCTGCTCTGATACCAAATGATTTATAATCTACAGTGTATATTCCACTAGACAGTTAGTCATAACATATTCAATAATAATATATTAAAATACTGAATTTTTACACTTTCAATTTTATTAAAAGTATAGATATGTATATTTAATTGTAATTAGTGCATGCACATGAATGGAAATTATGCAGAAAAAGTAGAGAATGACAAAATAAGTTCACACACACACATAAGGCACAAGATATGCTCTATAGGAAACCCTTTCAAGAGAAAACCCAACTGGAAGGTACAGTCGCTTCACTCTCTTTCTTTGTTTGGAAATATGGTTGCAAGTACAAAGAAGTAATGCATGTGGCCCATGGGTCGCTACAATGCACATATCCTCTCTGTGTGTTCTACCTCCTCTTTGTCCTCACTATCTTTGCTCAACTATGGAACAAATGCTCTCGAAAGAATGACATGCTTCTTCCTCCTAGTGGCCTGGTTATAACACAACATGATAGCCTAATAATGGTTAAGTTTGACTACATCAACTTTTAACTAGAGTTATAATATATACTCTTCTAGAGTATTTTACATCAAAAACACGTGGCTAGCCCCTTTTCCATGAATAATGGGGGCTGACACAACATCCTTTCGAACTATAGTTGTGAAAACAGGAAGGTCAACTTCTAAGTGGCATAATTTTTGCATACAAACTTTGATGGACATGCTTCTTGCGTCGTTGGAAATATCTATGTATGTATAGTAGCATGAAAAGGTGTTGCGCTAAAGCGGTAAAGTTTTACCCCCCAAAAAACATCATTTGATGCCTCAAAATGCTCCTAGAAGCTTTTGGACCCTGTTTTGCCAAATTGGGTCATGCCGATAAAAACTGTCCCATGAGCTGATTCCTCCATTTTTTCCATTCTGAATGCATCAAGATGGTTGACAAACAATACATTTACTTAAAAACTGTCCCATGAGCTGATTCCTCCACTTTTTCCATTCTGAATGCATCAAGATGGATGACAAACAATATATTTACTTTTAATCATACCTAAGTTTATGTAAAAAATTGCATAAATTATGGTGGGAAGTAATTCTTGGTAAATATTTTTAATTACCGAAATATAAATAATGTAATGTATATTTAATTTTTACTTCTACCTAAATTTCTGCAAAGAATCACATAAATTATAGAGGAACAATTTAACAAAGTCAAACATTATGTGGGTGAATTATAAACTAATTCGTGTTGATCTTTGGGTAGAGGTATTCCCCAACTAACTAGAAGAAAGAAAATTTAATTTAATTTGCAAAGAGATGTGCATCTTGGGCACTCTAATATCACTATAGAAAGACACTTGAACTTCTCATTCACTCACTCATCAGTCACCTTTTTTTTCTCTCTCTCACGTGGGAAGCTATCTAAGAAAGAGGTTGACGTTTCTAAGGAGTCGAATGTCTGAGACAGTAAATGTTTGACCATGTTACACAAAAATATCGTCACTATGATTATTTGCAGTCAGTATGGGTCTATCATCACTTATACTAGCCTCGTAAGCAAGTCTCAGACCTTAGCTCTTCATGTCAAGCTTTGCAAATGAGATAAAGACATTGAAAATCAATATTACTCTCATTCTGCACTTTCTCCTACTTTTACCTGCGGACCCGCACCCTTTGTTCATATTACCTGTGTACTTGCATGCTCTGTCTGTAAAGGGGTGGGTGCGTACCCTTGTAAAAGTAAAAAAGGCGCAAGTTTGTCCTAAAAAACTCACTTTTGGGTTAATTCTAGATGTTTCTAGAAGGATTTTGACATGGACTGTTCGCTCCAAGGTGGTTCATGCATCCCAAAAGAGAAGGAGCTAATCCCTTGATAGGAGGAGCTATCCCTTTGAAGGAGGGTCTTATCCCTTTGAAGGAGGACCTAGTAACTTCCCTCCATTGCACTATAAATTAAGGCATTGGGTCAGTTGCTAGGGAGGTTAGAAGCTGAACATTTTGAGGGTAAATGCTGATGGAATTGGGACTTCCTAATTAAACTTGAGAGGAGAGATCACATACCTTTTGGTTTCATTGGGAAGTGAGTGAAACTTGTCAAAGTAGAGGAAACTTCTTATCGTACCCTTGGAGGAGCTTGTAGAGCATCAAGGCACAGGTTGTAAAGTTCTTCTTCATTTGAATTAATACAATCAGATTCATTTTTCTCAACAAATTGTCTTATGTGGTTTGTTTCATAATCTCCTTGATCATTATGATGAATATGCTTTATGATATTGGCTTTTCAGGTGCTATTTAATTTCTTTGCTTGTTTGTGTTTGCAGAATTACACTTCAAGGAAGCTCATTTGGAGCGAGGCTTCCACAAACTTGCATTGGACCCAAGGTAGGCCTAAAACACTTGTTTTCCTTTGTTTTTAATTGCATATTTAGAGAAAGATAGTTTTTGATTGGATTGCTTGTCACTAGATATCTTTAGATACTAGGAAGGTCGATCTTGTCCGCAACCTCGACTCATTCCGTGTGACAGGTGCGATATGCCATAAAACCACCTCCCCATGTATGATGAAACTGCACACTATTCACACATTAATCCCGCACCCAAAAGTTAATTGTTGTTGGTTAAAAACCAAAACAGCCCCCTTTTCACTCTTTTCACTATTATTTCGTTGCAAACACCTCTGCCGACCAATTCTGAAGCCCAGAAACCTTGTGCAACTGTTTTAACCAACTTTACAACCAGAAGACGCTGTAGACACCAATTTCAAGCAGCACATAGACAATTAAAGCCTCAAAAACCTCAGTTGCTACCATAGAACCATGACTACATGCCAAATCTCCATTTTTCTAGGTATTCTTGAAAGAACCAGAATGGCCCTCTACTTAAGCTTTGCAAAGTAATTATAAAAGTTTAATTAATTAAATTAATTAAAACCCTTGCCAAACTAAAGAAACCCACTGTGCATCTGAAGAAACCCTTTTCTGCAGACTATATTCACCCTTCCCACTATTCCAGAAGTCTTGAGCTTACTCTTTAAGCCAGATAAACAACAATTCAATAGAATAAACCAAATTATGGCTTCCCAAAAAATTCTAAATGAGAAACCCTTACAAACCCTCACTTGGATGTTGACTACCTCCCATTGGCTGACAGAGATTTCCAAATCAAAGACATAGTTTCCCCTACCCATCTATTGAAACTCCACTACTGGAGTAAAGACAAATTCTTGAACCAAAATGATGACATTCATCTATGGGAATCAAATTTGCTCAAATACTTGTTCCACAGGTATACCAGTTCCCGAAATCATCCACCTATGCTAACCCCGCTATATCCCAAGCCAAAGAGCCATAGTCTCTCCTAACCATCAGCTTTTGTTTACAATCACTCCAGAGTTAATAAACCAAATGCTACATATCCAACCAAACCCAAATAAAACCCCATTTTCCGTTGAAAACCTACTTGAACTCTACTTGAAGCTGGACCTTCCCAAGAGGTCTCAAATCCTTGAGACTTTCATCCTAGAAGAGTCTCATACTCCTACAGATAGTCCTCCATACGCTACTACCATTTTCTCTGAAAGAGCCAGAAAAATTGTAACCATGCTCTCTTGTATTCTAGGATACACCACCGATGAGCATGTAGATGAGCCTATACCTGCTTTCCTCTCTATTTTTTTCCCAGGCAAGCCTCAAGCTGCAGTTTTCAACTTTGCCCAGTTCTTGGCAAGAAGAATCCATGATCAACTGATTAGATTTACAAATGAAAGAGTATTCAAATACTCTTCAGTATTGTTCCACATGTTCCTATTTCTAATCAGATAGTTTTCCAGTCAACATCAAAAAGATGGACACCAAGGGCCATCCTAGAACTATCATCTTTTGGACACCCTTAATCCAAAAGTTTTCCACTTTTTTCAGTTACAAAGAGTTCATTGATTCTTTTGTTCATCCAGTTGTAAATATGCTAAGCAGTAGCAATCAACCCAGGATTAGTGATGAGATCAAGAGAATTTGGCAATTGTCTAAAAATAGTAGAATAGGAGACTAGTATTTATACCATGACCACACTTAAATTAGGATATATGGATGCCAGCTCACTCCCTATAAACTACCCAAATATCTCCCCATGAGAATATTTCCATTGGAGTATATCAGGCAGATTATAAACTCAGATGATGTAAATTTTTTATCAGCTTGGAAGAAAACAAAGTTCGAGATAAAAAACCAACTTTGTCCTTTTATGTGCAATAACAGGGAGGTTGGAGAAGAAGCGGAGAAGTGTTTACAGGAAATGAAGTTCAGTAGCAGTTTCATGTGGCAATATGACCCTTTATGTGTCATAAACAAAATCAAACTCAAATTCAAATTGAGTCCTTTTATGCATGAGTCCAGGCCAGACATTGAAAAATATGCCAACTAGTCAGAATGGTTGGAAAACACCTTGATATATATTGAGAAACATATGGATACTAGTTCCATTCTGCGTAATCCAGCCCTACAGGACAGAAATGTAAAAAGGACCAGGGAAGAAGGTTCTTGCTCAAACATAGATACAAGACATGATAGATTTGAAATCATGTATAGGAAGAATCCCAAGCTAAATCCCGACAATGAGAAAGAAGAGACAATTGAGACAATTAAGACACTTCAAATTATGGATATAGATATAGGGGTCATAGAAAGCACAACTCCAATAGTTTCAGAGGAAACTCATCAGCCTTCCACCTCTAATTCCCAGAGTATTTAGAAACAACTTAGCATTGAGGTCTCATCATCAAGTAAACTAGTGGATAAGGAAAAATACATAAAGGAGAAGTATAAGGAGATCAAGTTGAGAAATGAGGCATTAAAAGCTAAAACCTATGCCTAATATTTCAAACAAACTCCTAGCAATCAAAATAGATTAATGTCAACTTTTGACATTAAAATTAGTAAAATGAAAATGACCTTTTTGCAGCCTACAGTCCAGTAGCCTAAGTCATCAGCAGATTACAGGAAAATAGAATTTGAAGTTTTGTCCAGGGATGTTCACCCTATTGATAAAATTGAATTTCATAAGTAGGAAGCAAAAATGATATACTCAATGATGACCAACAAGGCCATGAGTGTTCAGAAACTTCAAAATTATCTCGACAACATCACAACACAATTTAAGCTAGAGAAAGCATCCTCACAAGCAAAGGATAACATAATCAAGTCACTGGAAGACTTGATTATTGAGATTGGATATAATACAAATGACATCAAGGCTGTAGAAAATCTCATAAAGAAGAAAAATGAAGATATTGCTGCTTTGAAGAAGCAACTAAAATTGCCTCCTTCTGAACATCCACAGACCAAGGAAGTTCCAGAGAGATAAATCTAGAAAGATGAAATGATGGACCTCATTCTTCAACTAAATGCTCAATTGGAGGAAATGGAGAATGAAATAGACAAGTTAATATAGGAGAAACAAACCAGCATTGACATAACAACTGCTACTACTATTCCTACAGTTACTACAATAGTTCCTTCTACTTTGGCAGCTTCATTGGCCCCAACAACTCCACTAGCTACAACACTTCCAACTGCATCAGCAACAGGTTCAACAATAGCAGTAGCTCATCCTAGTGATGAAGTAGCTAAACTGGTCAAATCCATGGAGGCTATGTCCATCCAAACTGCTAAAATAAATAGACTCAAGGAATAAATAAAAATTCTAGAGGATGAGAAGAAACTGGCTCAAATTATGCATAAGAATGAAGCTCAAAAGTCAAACAGGTTGAATGAAAGGATACAGAAGTTGGAGAAATAGTTGACACTGAAAGAGCCACTAGCCCAAGAAAAACAACTTTTATGGGCCAATATCATTGACTCAGTCAATGATATTTGGCCATCTATACAAGTGATATTTGAAAAAAATGACTTTTTCAAAGAGGCTGGTGAGGCGATTAAAAGGTTAGAGCTGAACTTGGAGAAATGCTAGAAGAAGCTTCAAGAATAATCCAGTTCCTTAACTCAAAGAATAAGTATGAATTGCAAGAGCTTGGAATAGCGGACAGAACTGGGACCATACTAGAGGTTAAAAAGTTAATCACCAAGAGGCAACTAATGATACAGCTTGAGGACAAGTGCCAAACAATGGAGCTAGCAATAGGCAGGTTCGTGCTCAATTTTGATGCTTTGAGGCAGAAAGGTATGCCTAATTCATTGGTGATTAATGACAAGTTAATGCCACATGAGGGCTATGATAAGAAAATCAGAGAAGTGGCAAAGGAACAAGCCAACAATTCCTCTATGAAAGGGATGCCTATAGGAAAGGTCCTTTACCAGACTTGTTAGAACCTCTTTTACCACCAGCATGAGGTAAAACATCTTTTTGTAAACAAGCCTACCTTTGTAAAATACACAGAAACTGATGAGGTCTACAGAGGAATGGTAAATATTAAATTACCTGATATAGAGACTTGGGAAAAATTGAATGATTTACTCTAAAAATGCAAGGTAAACAATGAATACAGAGCAATGAAAGTAAAACAACCGATCAGCTAAGTCAAAGAGTATCAGATGAAAGAGTATCAGTCAAAAGGTTGAGTAAAAGGACAGCCATCGTAGAGCAACAACCAAAGAGAGAAAGCAATAAAAGATCAAAACAAAAAACAACAAATCAGTAAAAGAAGGGATAGCTAACCTTTTAGTCTCCTAGGTGTCTCTATCTTCTTGCATGAAGATATTTTATTTTCCTTGAATAATTCCTAAAACAGTTTAGGATATTTTGTAATAATTTTTGTATAAATACTTCATAATTTGAAGTATACGGGGTGGATTGCTGAACATTTCTATAGTCATATTGATATAAAACCTAAGGGTTTATTGTAAACATTTTCAAGTCAGCAGACTGGAATGAGTAATAAAGGAATTGCATTACAGGATTCATGTGTTGGTCCACTTCATTGAAGTATCTTTCATTTGTCAAATTGTTATTTTCTTAAGTATTTCAAAAACATACATGTTTTTTCCAATTTGAATGAAATAACTGGAATGTTACTACAGAATTTGTTTAAGTACACTCTGCCTTGAACAATTATTCATTTTTATGTTTTCTTTTGATATCTAGAGTAGGTAATTCTTCATTGCTCCCAAGTTTCTATTGACCTCTTTCATTTCACTCATTATCCAGTTTGAGGAATCCTTAATTGCTCCTTGAACCCAATTGAAAAACCACTTCACCATCCAGCCTAAGAGATCTGAATTTACTCAGCTACCTTGCCTTATGAATGCTATCTTTAGAACTTAATTCAGTCCTATTTTCTTGACATTTTCACTCCATTGCCCAATGGTAAACAAATACTTATCTATCTATCTAAATCAGTGATTCCACCACCAAATCAAATCAAAACCCAATAAAGCTTAAATAACTAGCCTAAAATCAATTAATTCAACAAAGTTAAATAATAAAGAGAGAGCCCTCTCTGAGCATTAGGAAGGCTAGATCATGATCTCAAAAGTAGGTCTTTGGTTACCTCTATTATTTCTTTCATGGAAACCCTAGGGAAATTTTAGAGTGATAACATAGTGGCGACCATACTGGGGAACAAGTCCTCAATTTAATAAACCTTATAAGAAATCCCAAACCTCATGTTTTCACCTTAAGGCCATTTTAGGGTTGTTATAGTGTTTTATTAAAAAATTAAAAAAAAAATAAAATTCTGGCTTCCAAAAGAACATACTATACTAGGGCACATCCAGATCCAAACCTTGCTATAATTGTTGATAATCCAGACAAAATCTTAAGAAAGAACAATGAATTCGAAATTCAAGAAAGCATTAGTCAGCTAAACAAAGCAAATTCACTTCCTAAAGAGTTATCAAACTTAGAGGATCTCCAATTTGATTTTCCATTTGAGCATTCATTGTTTCGTACCAAGTCTGAAACTTTAGTTCATGATACTGTAATACACCCTACTTTTATTAAATTTATTGAATCAAAGAAGAATAATATGCATCCTGATTTAGATCAACATGTTCTAGACACTTTTGACAAACTTGATGCTTTAACCTCAAATTTGATAAAACAAATAGATGAAGCTTATTTTCAACAGTCAGTTGAATTAGCTGCCCTAATTGCTGCTACTCCTAAGCCTTCTACCATTCCTTCAGAGTCTGTAAATTCATATTTATTTAGTACCACATCATCTTTTATTTCCACTACACCTCATTCCACATAATCATTCATCCCCAAGCTTCCTCTTCATCCGAGAGTTTTATTTCCATCTCCAAATATTTCAAGCTCATTAGTAAGCCCTTCAAGCTCAGCTATAATCCCTTCAAGTTCGTCTTCAAGCACTACCACTTTACCTCTTAGCCAAGCTAGAATATTAGCCATGGCTGCTACATATGCTCCTTTGACCTTACCAACTCAAGTACGTTCCATGCCCCAAGGCTATCAGAGTAAAATATTTTATTTTGATGGTACTAGTCAATACACTACGCAACAACATGTAAATAAAATGAATGATTATTTTGAATTACATGAAATTGATGAAGAAGATGTGCAAATGAGAATATTTGCACAAACTCTAGCAGGAGATGTCAAGAAATGGTTTAAAGGTTTACCTACTGGTCATATTGTTGATTTACCTGCTTTCCATAGATTGTTTATCAATAGATGGGAAAGGAAGACAAATCGTTTACAAATATTATCTGAATATGAAAACATTAGAAGAGCTCCTAATGAATCTGTTCAGGACTATTGTACTAGGTTTAACAGTATTTACAATGCAATCCCTGCAAATATCAAACCTCCCCCAGACTTAGCATTAATCAAATTCCCTGATGGTTTTGACACTAATATGTCTTACCAATTGAGAGAAAGAAACCCTCCAACTTTAGAACAAATGCAGAGTGATGTGGTTAGTGTAGAGGCCAACTTGTTGGCTAAAAGAGCTAGAATGAGGAACGAGAGGAGAGTTACCATTAAGGAGGAACTATCGACTTCAGATGTTAAGATAGATACTTTGGGTAAAAGTTTAGAAAAGTTAGTGGATAGATTAGAAATTATGGAAAGAAAACCACAATGGGATAATCAACAACAAGGTACTTAAATAAGAAATCCAAACTTTAGGAAGAATCCAAACACTGGTAAGCCTAGAGAAGGGCCACTTGATCAACAGATTAGGCACCTTTCTGAGAAAGCTATGTTGAAATTTCTCACCAAAATGAAGAAGATGAAGACACTCAGATTAACTTAATGGGAATAAAAGATGGTAATACTATTTTTCTTACCCAAGAAGAACATGAATTATGTATTTTACAACAATTACAACTACAATCTGGAGAGTCCTTTGATTATAAACAAGGTTATGAATTTTCCATTAATGAAGTTCATAAGAAATATAACCTTAGGAGTAGGAAAAATAGAGAAGCCCCTACTAATAAAACTGTCCAAACTCAGACTAAGAAAATAGTGGGAGATCCTGCAACCAAAGTGTTGCAAATTCGCTCAAGAGAAACCCAAAAACATTTCACTCCAAACATTGCAGCCAGTCTACAAATTGTAGACATTACATATACTGCTACTAAAACTACAAAATATGTCCAAAAATCAAATGATACTCAAGCTTCAAATGTTATTCAAATTTCAACTGCTTCCCAAACTATTCCAAAAAAAAGAATTGAAAATAGTAAAATAGTACACACCCAAACAGAAACTGAATTACCAACTGAACATAAGAGAGAAAAAACTACACAAACTTCAATTGCCAAAGAGGAAGTCATTCAGTTAGGAAAAACACAGACTCCATTTAATATCCAAACTGAAATTAACAAATTGAAAATATCAGTTCCTTTAACAGAATTGATAAGAAATGATTCCTACAAAGCCCAAATCACTGAAACACTGAATTTAGATGAAGGAGAAGACCCTATTAATCTAAATTATGACCAACCAGAATTAATCTTTGGTCCTAAGGTAAATGGAAAACATGAACAAAGTGGTATTCCTCCATTCTACATTAGCTTGACTGTTCATGATTAAATATTACACAATGTTATGTTAGATTCAGGAGCATCCCACAATCTAATGCCAAAAGAAAACATGGAAACATTGGACTTAGATATAACTAGACCACACAAAGATATTTTCTCTTTTGATTCTAGTAAAGTTAAATGCCTGGGCTTGATAAATATCTATGTGTCACTTTAGTTCAATACACAGGAAAGAGAATTTTCATGGATATTGTAGTTGTTGACATCCCTCCAAAGTATGGAATGCTATTATCTCAATCATGGGGAGAAAAATTGCAGGGATCTCTACAGTTAGACATGTTTTATGCCACAATTTCAGTATTTAGTCAGCCTAAAAAGCTTTATAGAGAAAATTTAATGAAATAAATGGTCAATAGTATAGATAAACCAAAGAACTATCTTATTTATTTTGTACATTCTGATATGGATTATTTCATTTTATGTATTCCATACATTGAAAAGGAAAATAGCATAGTTTTCAAACAAGAACATAAAGAACTTGATAGTGAAAATATATTTCATGAATCTAGGTGGCACTTAGACTTTGATGGCTTAGTAAACAGATTAGGAGCAAGTGCAGGAGTTTGGATTCATAACATGGAAAATAATCATTCTGAAGGTCATGCCTTTAGATTAAACTTTAAATTCACAAACAACATGGCAGAGTATGAAGCTTTAATCTTAGGATTGCAAATTGTAAGAAATCTTGGATCCAAGAGAGTTTCTATTGTGGAAGACTCTGAATTGATCATAAAACAAATTAAAGGAGAGTATTCTGTGAATAATCCTAGACTTAGCCAATACAGAGAAACTTTTCTAGATCTGATTAAATAACTTCTTGAAATTGATTTTGTTGCTATTCCTAGGAAACAGAACATGCAAGCTCACAGTTTGGCTACTTTTTCTAGCACTTGCAGATTACCTTTTCAGCCAATCACCACTACACTTCAGAGTTGAGACACAAGCCTGTTATACCTGATAATCTGAAGTATTGGCATATTTTTTCACAAGGTTCTCAAATCTATGATTTTATGAATGCTGAGGGAGAATTCCAAAACTATAACATAGATACTGATTGTACAGTAGAAGACATCATAGATAGTGAGACACATACAAATGTTGTAGATAAACCCACTAAATTCACTAAAGTAGAAATAGATAACTTAGAAAAAGTAGAAATAGAAGAATTAGTTAATGATTCTGAGATTTTAAACCTTAAAAATAACTTTTTACCTAAGGGATTAGTCCCATTAGAATATTTGTTTGATTCAAATGATGTAGCTAGAAAACAAAAAATGGAGCCTTTAATATTAGACATAGAAGAATGCAACCTAGGAATAGAAGAAAAACCTAAGCTTATTAAACTATCCAAAGCATTACCTCTAGCTGAAAAGTTGAAATACATAAGTTTGTTTAAATAATTTCAAGATGCTTTTGCCTGGAGTTATGAAGACCTCAAGTGTTATGACACTAGCATTATTCAACATAAAATACCCATCAAAGAAGATCAAAAACCCTTTAAACAAAAGCTTAGGAGAATTAATCCAGCTCTTATGCCATTGATTGAAAAAGAAGTAAAAAGGATGTATGAGGCACAAATAATATCACCTATTAGATATTCATATTGGGTCTCTAATTTAGTTACCACTAGAAAGAAAACAAGAGAAATCAGACTCTGTGTTGATTTCAGAAACTTGAACAAAGTATCACTGAAGGATAACTATCCCCTCCCTAAAATGGATCACTTTCTCCAGAGGGTAGTAGGGTCCGTTAGCACCTAAATCCACCTTAGGCTGAAGGAAGGTAAAATTCAGGGTAACCACAAACCACGCTCAGTCTGGTAGCTAGCCCTACCAGAACAGGAGAGGGCTCTCTCTGACTCACGCTCAGTGAATAAGTAAACGAAATGGTCTGAGATGACTTGCAGTGAAATATTGATTTTAGGCTAGTAAATAAATATGGATACAAGAAGCAATTTTTTATAAATGACGGAGTTTCTGGGATGTATGGGACCAACGAGCAGCAATGAGTAGAGAATTTAACACAAAGGCATATATTACTTCGTGAGGAAAGATAGGCAAAAAGTCTAGCAATTAAATTTGAAGTAATGCGGAACAGAAAGATTGTTTAGGAGGGTGAAAAGGGCATAAACACATGAATCCTTTTCAACAGAAGAAGAACACAGAACGTGAAACTTTCCCACAGGCAGAGCAATAAACATGAATTCTACCTTATCTTACTTAGAAAATTTCACTGAAATGAATATGAATGAACTGTGAAACATAACGAAATACACATGAAACATAAAGAGAACACATTTGCTACACTCACACCACATGAATCTCATGAACCAGAGCCGCTGCCTTTCATTAATTCTCTGTCAAAATATACAATGAAGAACTGAGTATCTCTCCCACAGTCTCCCAGAAATTACAACCAACCCTTTGCAAATGTTTTGCATACAATAAATAGATTATGCCATTGGGAAATAGAACGACCAAGAGTTGGGGAGTTTTTCAAATGATTACAAACTGGAAATGGAAAGCCAACCATTAGTTACAGGTGCAGCGTTACAAAAATGACAAATGGCTTGGGTGACTGCTCGCCTTCCTTTGCCACTTGGATAGAAGCCAACCTTTAGTGAAAATACTATTTAAACATTTCCTTAGTTGCTGAGAAAAATATAGTGTAAATGAGCAGGCCCACTTGGAGAAAGTCGCGAATTGAAATGTCGCAGAGCGGAAGTGATTTTGGCCTTTTGGTCTATATGCGCCGCACCAAAAGCTATATGTGCTGCGCCACTTTGGAGGCAATTTTGAGGTACCTTCTAGAGTCCAAATTTTGCCCAAGTGTGCTTTTTGGAAAGCACTACCTGTTTACTTTCCAACCCAAGTGGAATTTCTAAATTTGGTGCTCATTTGCCCCTCCAAAACTTCATTCTCCCAAGACTGCTTCCTATGTGTCAAAATAGGGGTGGAGAGGTCATTTTTTGAGTGTTTTTGACCTCATGGGGACTCAAAACTTGCCCAAACTTCTTTTCCATGCACCAACAGTCATGATTTTTCGTGATGAATCCAAAAATGCAAACCATTCTTGATTTGGAGCTCCCAATCCTAAGCGAAAAACCCTGTGTTGTGCCCAAAAATTTGTCATGTGACCAAAATTGTCCCATATTTTTTTAAATTTGGGCTGGAGATCCTCTATGAAGTGCTATGCTGGGCCACAGAGGCTTCATCCAAGATTCGAAGCTGATCTTGCTCTTTTTGCCTCTTTTGTCTCCTTGTTGCTTTGCTCAATTTCGCCTTCAAACTCCTTATCCAAGCCTTTGAACTCATGTTCCATGCCCTGTAGTGATAAACCATCCACCTCAATATGGTTTTGTCCTTGTCAGCCTTCTCTAACAGTCTCTCATGATGGATGTTTATACGCTCGAGCCAAGACTCACGGTCATTGTTAATCTCTTGCTCTAATGGAGTGAGCTCAATCCTCCTATGTTGGGCATCTTGGCAATTCTCACGGATGTTTTGCAGCTCCATGATCTCATGCTGGTCCTCAAGCTATTTGTTCCTCTACTCCAAATACTTGATAATCCACTTAGCCCTCTCCAAATTGAGTGACAAGTCTTGGATCTCCTTTTTCTGCTCCTGGATGGTCCTCCTAAGTTTTGCACTCTCCACATCTGCATCATCATCATGAATGAGGATGAAGTCGGCCTCTTGTTCACTTGATGGCCCCTTTTCATGCATGGGCCTCTTGCCCTTGTCCTGTACCTGTGTTGCCGATGTCAGAAGCGAGGCCCCTTCCACCCCAAGTGGAGATAACACTCGCTTTGCTGCTGCAAACAAATGTCTACTGCCTCTCTGATAGGTGATGAATACTGGAATAGTAATGGTCTCATGACACTCATACTGATGAGAAGGACCACCTAT
>APFE030615202.1:45399-137899 GCA_000404065.3 Pinus taeda | reverse complement strand
GCCATTGACCTCTTTTTCCATGGTGAACTTAATAGCCGAGGACTGGCCGTTGAGGTGATCCAAGAAACGATCCAGCTCCTCATGGCCATGGGACAAGATGACATTAGTGTCATCTACATACCTCTTCCAAAGCTTAGGAGGGAGACGAGCTGAGGCAAGAGCCTTGGCTTCGAAATCTTCCATAAAGAGATTCACCACGATCGGGGAGAGGGGGGAACCCATGGCAACACCACAGGTTTGCTCAAAGAACTCACCCTCAAAACAGAAGAACGTGGAAGTGAGACATACCTCAACCAAATGAGCGGTATCCGGATCTGTTAGGCGATAGGCCATGGAGGTGATCTATCGCCTAACAAATCTGGATACCGCTCATTTGGTTGAGTTATGTCTCACTTCCACGTTCTTCTGTTTCGAGGGTGAGTTCTTTGAGCATACCTGTGGTGTTTCCATGGGTTCCCCCCTCTCCCCGATCGTGGCGAATCTCTTTATGGAAGATTTCGAAGCCAAGGCTCTTGCCTCGGCTCGTCTCCCTCCTAAGCTTTGGAAGAGGTATGTAGACGACACTAATGTCATCTGGTCCCAGGGCCATGAGGAGCTGGATCGTTTCCTGGATCACCTCAACGGCCAGTCCTTGGCTATTAAGTTCACCATGGAAAAAGAGGTCAATGGCAGCCTCCCTTTCCTGGATATTCTTATTTCTAAGAAGAAGGACGACTCTCTCTCCCACGCGGTGTTCCGTAAGAAAACGCACACAGAGCAGTATCTTCACGTTGATTCCCATCATTTCCCGGCTCAGAAGATGGGTGTTCTTAACACTCTGGCTACACGTGCCCTCAGGATTTCAGATAATGAGAACCTGGATAGAGAGAGATCCCACCTCCTTGATGTTTTTGTGGAAAACAGATATAGTAGACACCTAGGTTGGAAGGCTTTCCTTAAAGCCTCTAAAAATGCGTTGAGTAAGAAAGAGTCTAAGGAGTGCCATCTAGGTGTCCATCTTCCCTATATCCAAGGGACCACTGACAAGATTGCTCGGATCCTTAGAAAGTTTGATATTCCCTCTACCTTCAGGCCCCTCAGAACCATTCATAATTCCCTGCTATCGGTGAAGGATCCTGTCAACCCCAAAGACATGAAGGGTGTTTATCTGATTCCCTGCTCTTGTGGGACACCATATATAGGGGAAACAGGGCGCTCCATCCAACAGAGAATTTGCGAGCATGCAGCAGACCTGAGGCATGGAAGAACAAAATCCTCAACCTTAGCTGAGCATGTGGACAAGACTAAGCATCATGTCTGCATCGAGGAGGGCAAGGTCATTGCCAGGGTGGATCGGTTCCATCATCGCAAGTTAAGGGAAGCTATTGAAATTGAGCGAAGACCCAACAATCTCAACAGAGATGATGGTTGGAAAGTAAGTAGAAGTTGGATCCTTGCCCTGTCATCTTAGGGTTTCTTCCTCCCCCCTATGTTCATCCAGGGTGCTTTCTTCTTGTTCTTATAGTTTAATCTTTTCGAGTATGCACATATATATCGCTGGCAGCTTTTTATTCTTACCTATATATTATGTTCCTCCCGTATTTATTTATGATTATTATTATTAACATATATACAATTTTAGGTATTAATCTAATTTGATTTTATGTAGATGTATGATTAGGGTCCTCTTCCTGTTTTGGTAGTTAATTATTTAATTCATAAGGTCATTATTATTGGTGTATATAATCTATGATGTATTCTTGGGTCTAATTTTATTATATTTAGGTTAGTGTCATTTTATTTTTCGATTTGTGATTGCTTCAAGTTAGTTATTTACTTTCAGCTCTTTATAAGCATGGCTTTTCTAGATATTTTTCTATCGCTATTAATATGATTAAATAATATATATATCTATATATATATATATAAATTATTTAATGGTCAAAACTAACCTCTTAAGATTAGTATTAATAATTGGTAAATTTAATAAGTTTTATAAACAGATTAAATTTAATACTACATCAATAGTAATTAGTATAGTTTTATAAACAAATTAACAGACCTTTAATAAACAATTCATATATAGATTTAGTTAATAATTTAATAAATGAATAACTTACTGTTTTTAAATTACCATTAAAATTATTTATTTATTCATCCTATTATTATTTTTTGAAAAAAGAATAGATAATTTATGTAACTTAAATTACTTCTTCATAAGAAATCATTCAAACAAATATTAAATTTATAATAACCATTAGTATTATTAAATAAATTACTTATGATACTATTCTTCGTACCTAATTTTACTAATTTCTAGAAATAGAACATTATATTATTAATTTTTATATTACAAAAATATTAATAATAAATTTATAATAACCATTAGTATTATTTCATTAATAACCTAATGTTATTTAATTAAATAAATTACTTATGTTACTAGTCATTGTACCTAATTTTACTAATTTCTAGAAATAGAACATTATATTATTAATTTCAATATTATAAAACAATAATAATATTAAATTTATTAATATAAGTTTGACCTTGGTCCTAGAGTCAAAAATAGTCGTTATGTAGTTGTTGGAGTCTCTACTCAGTCTATTTAGCATGCTAGGCCAGATCTGTTTCTTCAACTTCTCCTGATGATGAACCACACTAGTTGATTTGAAACGTGTCGACAAAGGTCTTTTTCATGTGATTTACGCCGAAGCTCTTCTTATAACTAAATGATATGTCAAAGAAATTGTACTTTAAGGATTACTGAAATGCTAAACAATTTAAGTTGCAAAAATAAAAATAAATTAAACATGATGAGTATCGATTCTATGGTAAAATGTGTCACAATTAAGAATACAATTAAAGTAAAAACCAATGTGGAAATTGATTAGTAAATTTATTTGAGCGTTAAAAATAAAAAAATATAAAATTGTTAAGATAATGGATTATTATTTATATTTATGAGTTTATAGTAAAAATTATTGTAGGTTCAAATAAAAGGTTACAAATGAAATAAATGGCACAACCAACAAATACAAAAATTAGGTTAAGGATTAATATTCAAGTTTAAAGTTAAAAAATATATATAAAAAAAAAGAGATATTCTTTAACCTTTCATTAAAATATTTAATGGAATGAATAAATTGTGTTATAAAATTATTGTTAAATAACTTAATAGATGATCTATTTTTTTTTTAATAACAAAGATTAGTTATAATTTTAACTATTAATACAAATTAAAAAAATCATCAATATCACATTTTAATTCACAAATAATTACCTACAATATTTGGATAGAAATTGATGTGAATACACATAAAAAGATATGTTCCCACCGAGTATATAATGCTCATCTATATTTTTATTTATTTATATTATTTAGAGGAAACTCTTATGTGGGTTTTCAAGAGATAAATTTTGCATTTCTAAACCTTTGTAGAAAACATGCACATCCAAAATGATTAGAAACATCTTCTAATTACTGTGATAGCATCAATTTTTAGATGTTAAATGAGTTATAATACTTTTAGGATAAATATGATTCTATCAACCTACCCACACCAATGCTATTTCTGAGAACTTCCCATGTGTTCAAGTAGCACCAAAAAACAAAAAAAATGTTTGGGATTCTCATAGGTCATAAATCCAACCAAATTAATGGAACCCATTTGATCAGGGCAGTATGGGTCATTTCCATTAACCTCAAAATGCATGCGAAGTTAAGGGAAATAGTCTTCTCTATATCAAATTTATTGAAATAATATTATTATATATATATATATATATATATATATATATATATATAATATATATATATATATATTATATATATAATATATTTATTAAAGTATTTTTGTTATTTCAAAGTCACGGTCAAGATTACATGTTTAGTTCTCTTGGTCACATGTTTATTTCTCTTGACATTTTTAGAACTAGACTTTGTAATTGAATTAACATGGAGTGATCCTTTCAAGTAGATTTTCCTAATACAAATATTTCGGAGATACATAAAAATAAAGATCATTAATTCCGAAAATCTATAAAAAAAACACACACATATATAGATATATGTCTTCCTCTACTTCATATATTAATGTATATATACATGAATTTAAACAATATTATTTAAGATTGAAATGTTGATGAGATTTATATATAGTATTATTAAAGATTAACATAGGGATGAGATTTAACATTTTCAATATCTACTAAACAATGTTTTTATTATTGTAATTTAATATATTACATAGTTTATATTATTATGCCATAAAATCAAAGTTTAATAATCATAATAGATATTTAATAAATTCAGAAATGCACATAAGTGTATAAATATGCATAGATTCAATAGTTGTAACTATGATAATATGATATGTAATAGCTTGAACTTAAAATATAAGTATGTATAATTATTCACAAAAAAAATCAATAATTAGGTGATAAAGATGAGGATGATCTAATTGATAACTAGATAATCTATATTTGTACTAGGTGATCAAAACAAGGGTATTTTTTTAAGGATTTAAATATTTTTCTATATGTATAGTGTTGTAGGTGATCATTTTGGTTTGAAAATTCATATGTATAGAATGTAGGCGAATATTCAATAAAAAAACATATAATTTACTATTAAAATTGATAATATTTTTTTATTTTTTTTAGAGATCTAACCAACAAACACTAGTATCTGACCTAGAACACTACAACTAACATATTGGGAATGACTCTCGACTGACAGACACTAGTATCTGACCTAGAACACTATGACTAACATATTGGGAACTACTCTCGACCTAACAATAGACTTAGCTCCATTGTGGTAGTTTTTAAAATTGTCTCACATCCTCCTTCTCATATGTTAAATAAATCAACTTGTTCCAAAAATGTAAGGAAAATATTCAATCAACTACTTTCTTAGAATTCTCCCAAGAAAATAAATGTCTCTCATCCTCCTTCTCATCAATTAAATAAATCAACTTGTTCCGAAAATATAAAGAAAATATTCATAAGAACATCCATGTGTCATCATGCAATTTTTATTTTTATTTTAATTTTTTTAACTTAGTGTTTTTTTTGCACAATTTACTCTCACTTGTTTTACTTTTTTACCTTTTTATTATATTGTTTTTTTTCATAGGTTTAGTCTTACTTATTTTACTCTTTTACTTTTTAAAATTTTTTTCTCTTATTTACAATCCATTAATTCAGCCATTCACCACCAATTATTTAACTAAAAAATAAATGATATTGAATAAGGTTCACATTATAATTTTTTATTTTTTATTTTTTTTTTTTTTTTTATTTTTTTTTTTTATTTTTTTTTTTTTTAATTTGATTTTTTTTAATTTTTATTAGCTCAATTGTTTTTGTCCCTATTTTGTAATGATGACTTGTTTTTATCTTGCAATCATGACTAGTGTGCATTCATTCCTAAAATATCCTACAACATATTCATAAAATCTACAATACTGAAAAATATGCTAGACAAGTCACATTGAACTATCAAAAATGATAGAAATATATAACATACTTTATATCAAAAACATTCGTTTTCCAACCAACCCATGCTAAGACTCCAAAGGTCCTGGTTTGTCATGCCCCTACACTGGCGGTACTATTCCAATCACACTATAGGAGGTGTGACACCATTGACCACTTTCTTTTTAATAATACTTGTGATTGTAGACTACGCCTACTTTCTATACTTAGTTTATTTTTCAACTTTCCTAAGTATACTTTCATTAGCACAGCGGAAACATTCATTCATCATTCATCATTATTATCTTTCACACATATATACATTGCGGATAATAAACTGGGAGGGGTAACTCCCCGAAATATGAGTCTGCCCGATAATATCAATACTTCATAAAATATTCAATTTTACAGTCTTTATAGGAAGCCTCAAGTTTCCTAGGTACAATATCTATTAACTTGTACAAGTCGGCTTGCACTGTTCACACTGCCCGAACCACCATTCAGAGTGCCCAAGGATACTTCCACCCATCGCACTTTGTTCACTGTCACACTATTCAGCACATTGTTCACCTGCAACTCGTTTAGCCAAACACCCTCAACTCGTTCAGGCGAATGCCCTCGCCCGTTTAATCATTCAGCCTAGCGCCCTCACACGCCCTCACCCGTTCACTCGTTCGACCCAGCGCCATCCCACGCCCTCGCCCATTCACTCATTCGACCCGGCGCCCTCACATGCCCTCGCCCAATCACCTTCGCATGACTTCGCCTGAACGTCCTCAAGCGACTTCGCTTGTTCGATCATTCGGCCCGGCGCCCTCGCACGCCCTCGTCCGAATGCCTTCACCCGAATGGTTGTTCAGACAAACACCCTTGGATGCCCTCACTTGGTCGTTCGAATCGACACCCTCACACGACCTGTGGCTCTATTTTCTACGTTTGCCCTGCCTTAGTGCTTCAGCCCAAGAATTCGCCTGCACCTTGCCAAATTTCAGTCCTCTCCAAGTTAGCTCGCCCTCTAGCTCGCATGAACAGTTGGAAACTTACTTGAATGATTTTTGCCACCATCCCAATGCTTTACTTATATGGCAGTTGGCCCATCGTTCAGGGCATCGACTCACCAAGCCAACCTAGTGTTTCTTCCAACTCGCCCCAACTTCACATCGGCCAATGGTGCGGGCGTCCATGTGCGGGACCGCCCTCACATATAAACTTTCCACTACCCAACACTTAGTCATTTTCACAAGATGCTTTTCACGTTGCACGTTTCCTTTATTTAGTCGGCTCATCGCACTGTTCGCATGCTCCCTCAAGTCGCCGTTCAACCGCCCAGCTCGTTGCTCACCTGTTATGTGCCCATGTCAACTCTCACCGACCCATCGGTTAAACGTGCTTGCCCAGCACGCCCGACTCGTGGGCTTGTCACGATTAGTCCCATGAAAATGTACCAGCACAAAAGGTGAAGCCGTAGATTCCAAACCTTCCTATAAAAAAACACTCTAGCCTTGAGATGCTAATGACCTACAGACTGACCTACAGACTCTCATGTAAAGATAATGGAGCATTACAATATGCATTGAGATTTGGAACATTCATTAAGTCATCCCAATGGTTATATATATATCTTTAAATTAAAGGTTTAATCAAATAATCAATATATTTTTTAAATTTATACATACTTTAAAATAGTATATTTTTATTTTTATTTATATAATTTTGACAATTATATTATAATAAGTTAATATTTACTACATTAACAACACATAAAATATATTTATGATATTCCATTACTTAAAATTAATTAATAATTTTTTTAAATTTAATTAAGAAGTAATATGGTTTTTATTTAATGATCATAATTAATGCTTATTTATTAATAATATAAATATTATAATTTTATTATTAATTATAATTAATTATTTAATTACAAAAATATTACTATATATATAAATTATTTAAAAAATTATTTTATATAATAAAATCAATATAAATGTATATATTTTTAAAATTATGAAAATTTTCATTAAATAAAACTTATATTCTTTTCATCACACTGAATTTTTATTACATAATAAAAAAAAATCTCTTTAAAACCATCAACCAATTTGATATTGAATAATATTATTATATAATTTTTAATTACACACATAAAAAACTTCTTTACATATTTCCTTATTACCTAATAGCGACACTTAATAATACTTCACAACTTAATTTAATTATATTTAACCATGCTGCACGACTAGCTACTTATGTAGAATTCGTTATAATTCACTTTATTTTTAATTTTTCTTTTTTTATTAATTATTATTATTCTTATTATTTTTTCTCTTCACTATTATTATTATTATTATTATTTTAAATAATAGACATAATTAACATTTAAAACCATTATAATTTCAAAAATGCAAAAAATGAATATTAATATTAGAAACTATCATTTAGCATGCAGTCCTATTTTTTGTCTCTTAATCTCTCCAACTAAACTAATTCCCAAAATGATATTAGTGCAACACCATCCAAAGAAAATAATGGCTAAGTGAGGTGATCAATTGATATAACACCTAGTGCTTAGGGCTACTTAATCTCTTTTACTTCCATTACCATGTTCGTACAATATGAATAAAGTTTTGCATAAAATAAATATCTTGAGGTAGTCTTTCTATAATTAAGGTTTATTTTTAGATTTGTTCAAGTTTTTTATGTGTTCTATTATGTAGGATAATAGAAATATATATAAAAACTACAATAACAAGCATACAACCTAAGTGCTAAACTTAAAGGCTGAGTAAAACTCATAATAAGATGTTGTTAGTTTTCTCCATATATTTTAGTGTTTTTTTAATAGTGAACAAGATTAATTAGATTTTCTAGGATATAAGTAACTCACAAAAGTAAATGTGAAACTTGATTCAAGAACCCAAATGACTTGAACACTAAAAACTGAAATAAGAAATTTACAACCAAACTATAAAGAAAATAAGAAAAAAAAGTAGATAACATATAAATGTAGGATCAATAAATAATCAACGGTAGTACAACTTGAACTTCATATTTTAATTTAAGATGGATAATACTTATGTTACATTCAAAGAGTGACATAGCGGTACTAATGTTTGCATAGAATCACTTGGCCTTGTCTCACTGTTTGGGGTATGAGAAATACAAGGATAAACAAAAAAAAACAATAAATGCAATAGAAAGAATTTTATGATTTGAAAAGATATAATAAGAGCAATAGACCAAGCAAATCATTTAAACAATCAAGTATGAAAAATTTACTATAAAATAATTAATTGGGCTAACTAAAACTTAATATGTCCCATTTTCAAAAAATAAAAATTAACCATACAATATAAATCTATAAAAATACTATTTTTATTATCTAGCACCATTAGAGCATATATATATATATATATATATAATATATAAAATAGTCAACGTACCTTGCTTTTATTCTCATAAAATTTGATTATAATTTTGTTTTTCATTATTTCTATTTAAGTAATTTAGAGACTAGATAGTATTGGTTCTCTTGATAGGGAACCTTCCACATATACAGGTTTTAATTCATACACTTACACTAGCTTATGTCTACTATTGTTATGATTAGGATTAAGAGACATAAAAAATGTTAAAAAGAAAGAATTTGGATAATAAGGTATTAATGTGCAAGTTACTAAAACTACAAAATAGGTTGGTATAGTTCCCATGATCTTTTAAAATTTTAGATGTAGATGTAAATGCAAATACAAATACAAGTTCATTTAGTGGTCATGAAGGAACACTTGAATTGTTTAGTTAATGCTATAGTCAATGGTAATTTACTATTTGCATTTTCTTTACCATTGAAAGGGAAATGGAACTTGGATATCTTTGTCATAATATTTTAAAATTTATGATGTGAAATGAATCTTCCACTAATGTCTAATCTGAATATCAACCACTATTATTGTGGCTAAATATCAGTTGAAATACATGGAACCATAATATTGTATAGCATTGCAGAGATATATAGATCTTGATTTTTTCATTTTATAAGCAAACAATAAATTTATAACCAATATGAATTTACTTAAAATTGTGAATTGGATATAAGCATTAAAAAGTTAGATATTAAGAATATAGTAAGTATTTAAGCAATAAGTTATCAAAAACCATTGTTTGTAATGCATCTCATGTATCACAATTAAAAATTAAAAATTGAAAATATAATATATCATAAACATAAAAATTACATCAAGCTTATACAATATGATACCAAAAGAAGAAATAATGAAAGGATGATTAACTAGACATTGTAGATAATGGAATGAAAAAAGGTGAAGACTCTTATGATTAGGAAGAGGGGGAAAACATTAGCTAAGGAGAAGGAGGTTTGAAGAACTTGGGTTTTGGTGGTAATTTCGGTAAGGGTTTAGGTTTCAAGAACTTTGCCTTTAGCGGTAGTTTGGGTAAGGGTTTTGGTTTGAAGAACTTGGGCTTTGGTGGTAGTTCAATCATGGGTTTAGGTTTGAAGAGCTTTGGCTTTGGTGGTAGTTTGGATATGGGTTTTGGTTTCAAGAACTTGGGCTTTGGTGGTAATTTGGATAAGTGTTTGGGTTTGAGGAATTTGGGCATGGGTAATGGCTTAGGCTTCAAGAAGGGAGGAGGCTTGAGTAGAAGTTTTAATTTGAAAAATTAGGTTTAAGAAATAGTTTAGGTTTCAAGATAGAAAGATAGGAGAAATGGGTGGAGGTTTGAATAATGGTTTAGGCTTGAAGATGGAAGGCAAAGGAAGAAGTTTAGGTAAGGAATTCTTTTTGAATAATTCAAAGTTAAATGGCTGCATTGACTCTATAGACTTGTAAGAGTTCAAACTCAGATTTAACATGGAATTTAGGCCAATAAATAAATAACCTGAAGTTGGGCCTTTGATCCAATGTGGTTTCTGCATGGTTGCACATCAGTGGAGTTGAGACGCTCAACTTCTCCAAGGTGGAGGGAGCAGAAGTCTTTGTTGTAGACCAGAGCTTGTTATTGGCATCACAACCTCGGTTGAACACAGATCTCCCAATTCCATTTTGTCCAGGTGGATTGCAAAGGAGCCGTCAGCATCAAAGCTTGCTGTTCTGTGGGCAGACAAATTATTGCACCTCTCGCACTTCAAGACCACATGTGCATCTGTTCCCCCACACAACATGACAAGAAAGAGATCAAGAATTATCGTTAAACAATCTAAAAGGATGGAAGAGTTACAATAGTTATTTTGTGAGTTGAGTAGGGTTGGCAAACCTGGAAATGCAAGGTGGTGTTCCGAGCAGGCGTTGCAGTCGAAGATTACGCTACCATTTACGGAGTTGGATTTACTGGGATTGACGTCACTGCCATTGCAGGCTTCTGCGAGGCTAAGTACAATGAGGATGAACGCAACCAGACTTGCTCGAACAGGAGCTGCTGGCCAAATCTTGAAGTTCCCCATTTCCGAGGGCATGCGATATATTCGATGCTCTCTGCATGCATGTGATTGCAAACCCTCTGGTCTTTGATGTGCATATATACAGAAAGCGCAAACCGTAGACAAATAATATCTTCATCTCCATTGGGTGCTGAGAATTTAATGTCCAAACAGCTTACATGGGTGGTCATGAGAATAAAATTAGAAGGGTGCAGATACATGCTGCTTTCATCACTGCCTACTGCAGCCACCAGCGTAATGAAATAAAGTGGAAAATGGTCCATCGTAATGAAATAACGTTGAATAATGTGTCGCTATTCTCTTTCGGCGCTGGACTTTGACATTGTTTATTAATCATCTAAACGAATCACTAGTAGTCACCGACGACCACGAGATGACAGATATTTTCACATGTAAGGTTTCCTTGGATCCGGACGTATACAGTTGGGGTGGTGTTAGGTGTATTGAAGTTTTTTTGGGAATATATTTTATTAAATTATTAAACTCATTTAAAATTATATAATGATATTATAAAATATGTCTTTTAAATTATAATTATATTGAAATTATATATAATATATATATCACTTTTATGTTAGAGTTGTTAGCTTGTGAGCTATGTTGTCAATTTTTTTGTGGAATTTTATCAATGAGATAGAGTTTTTCTATTGATTATTCATACAATCATGGAGAACTTAGTTTATAAGGATATTGGTGTAACAATAAACATGGAAAACTTGCATATACTAGGAAAAATGTGACCGAGTTGAGGTTCCGATGTTGGGATCTAGTCCCTAGTGGCTACATCAACATGTTTATTAGGGACGAAATGTTTATCATGGTGCACTTCTCCTTCTACACATTTAATTTCCTACCATAGTAATTTAGGAATGAGTTGTTGGTAGCGAACCGTGGAGTCCTCAACATGATCTCGGGCTCAAAGTTGAGAAGTGGAGGCAACCTGGCAATCCATTTCATTGGAGAGAGAGGAACGCGCTAGCCGACCTCCTCTTCGACCATAAGTTTTTCTTAGACAAATATTGACAAATAGAGCATTTACCCTTAATAGTGAGATGTCCACAATGAGGTCAATTCTGAGAACTCTAATAAAAACCGGTGAAGAGAAACTAATAAATAGGAGTGCATCACTAGAAATTCCCACCATGATCAATCTTTAGCATTACACATGTGTTACATTGCGGTGAGTTTCCAAGATTGAAAATATGAATAACATCATGTTGGTGATTCAAAGGCCAAAAGTAGTTATTGAGTTTTCAATAGAGGGATTGGAACCGATATTGCCAAGAATGTGGGATTTTATCTAAGTTTAGGCCACCATGAAGTAGAGTTGAGTGAGTCCCCATAGTTGGTGTCCCTTGTACGAAATGAGTATGAAAATTCGAAGCAAGCTAATTCCATCATGAATCGAGGGTGGGAGAGAGTCATTGCATTAATCCACCAAGATATTATATACCTTCTAGTGATGCCTTCCTCCCACAGATATTGTTTACACTATTGTGAGTTGGCCGGGACATGTGATTTGACTTGAATGCATTTAGGGTGTTAGCTATCATGTGATTTGTAGTTTCTTTATATGTGTGAAATCATTATATCAAGGTGGGGTGTGGGGGGAGTGCTCGCTCCACAAAACCCTCTATAGAGAATGTATTACTAACGTTTTAATAAAAATAAAAGTAAGAATATTTCTATATATAAAATGTAAAATTTTTAAACTTATAACTAATATTATTAAGAACCAACATAGATCCATTTTAGCTATGCATCTAGCAAGTACTAAGAGGAGTAAAATTGAGATGCAAACATTTCCTCAAGTTTTCCACTCAAAAGGAAATTTGTATCTTTAAAGACTTATTTCCTCTCATTGCTTAGTAAATTTGGAATTAAAATGGATCTATGCTAATAAGTATTTTAATTATATGTCGATAAATTTTTTAATTGAAATTGTTATGCTCCTATACCAATAGGTGTCATATTTCATGGTTGACTTGATGTGCTCTGTAATATGTTCATACCTTTCTTGTTGCAAAGGTTTTCCATATTGTCAAAAAATCAAAACATTTAAAAAATGTAAAGAGGGTATACCCTAAAGAAAATTCAAAGGGTAAAAAGAATAAAGATGATCGAAAAAATGAAAGAAATGAACCCAAAATAAAAATAGACCAAGAAAGTGTGCAAGTCTAAATGCCACTACTTTTTCATTTTTTGTAATAAGCATTGTGTGCAGCTTGTTAACTTATGCCACAATTGATGAATAGTTAAACAGTGTAAGCTTGGCTAGTTTATATTTGAATTTCATGTTTTAGATATAGAGAATAAATATCTAACCAAACAATGTAATATTGGCAGATAAGTAGATAGGTATAGTAAACAAAAAGGAGCTCAACAGTTTAATCTGAGCCTTTGGATGTAATAAGTGCAAACATAGGTAGGCTTGCCATGTAAAATAAAAGGATGATTTGATAAGGGTTTGCCAGTCTAAGTGCACCCAAATAAAGAAGAAAAAATGTTAGGTTGAAGTAGATAGGGTAGGTAGATGGTGTTGCAGAAATACTTGTGATCAATAATGTCTCTAAAAGTGTTAATTTTCACTGTTATCACAAGTGCAAGGTAGTCATTACACTTGATGCAGTTCAAGCAAGACAAAGTTAAGTAACTAACTTCCATTCACATTTTTCCCTAAAGGTTTCACTAATTCCCCCTAAAGAATTAAGGTCTTTGAAAATTAAAGGGGCTCAGAGCATTTCTCTGACTTCTGAAGGGACCGGACCTTCGGCCTAATAATTTAAAAAGTCTAAGTACTTAGAATCATCCATAAACCATTCATTTGATTTCAAAAGTCTTTTTCTAAGTAAAATCCTATTTTACTTATGAACAATGCACAATATCACATAAAAACCCCTTTTCCACTTTAAGCCTAAGTTTAAATATATACTCTAATATTTTTACTTAGTGCTTTTTATCACATTGTTTCATATTAAATTTTGACTTATATTATATAAATCCTTTGGAAAAAATTAACCCACTCACGCATTATTTAACTATATAAAACCCTGAAATATTATATATCTCGCCCTGGTTAAATATAATCATAGATACTTATCAAACAGGATTAATTAGAATTAATTAACCCTTATGATTAATTAAGAACCACCCCCCAACCAATCACATTACCCCCGATATAATTAAACATCTTTTATTGTGTTGGGTCTGCCACAATACACCTCTCGTCCACCATTCGATCCCGTCCCTATCATCCAACAGTCGTTACCAATATCGCGCCCCCTTGGTGACCACGCACTAACACGCGATCACCAAGCGGTTTTCCTCTCGTACCTTTGCCATGCGTCAAGTAATCAACGGAATCGCTGGCTCGAGGCTAAGTACCACCCTTCCCCATAAGCGGTGCGATAGAAATTGCTTACCACCTTCTACTAAATGATAAAATGTCTCATCATTCATCCTTTCACCCGCCAATACTAACCATATACCCGTTTAAACACAAAAACCCCAGTGTTTCTCATCTTCACCTGATTGTGCAGTAAAACCCTTTGTAACCCAGTTTCGCCACCTGAAGCCTCTGTTAACCAATTCGAGCATGGTTTACCTCCCAAAAGGAATTTTGGACTCACTCCACAGAACTTTCAAGCCCAAATGAAACCTTTTCGACCTCTTCTGCAAGCCAACGTTTTTTTTACATTTTGTTTTGTTTTACAGATGATCAGAAGACCATAGCCTTGGATAAATAGTCTTAATACTAGTCATAAGACCTATTTACTCCAAGATTGTTATCAGATCTATTCAAATAGAGATGGAAAGTAAAAGGACACAGTAAAGAACAGTCAAAGTGTATCAGGGATAAAGAGTATCAGATTGAAGACCAAGTCAAGTAAATCAACTAGCATAAAGATAAATAGTAGGGAAGACAGTTACAAAACAGAACATACAAATTCATGACAAAGAGAAGACAGATGAAAAACAGAGCAGTAAAAGTAAAAAGTAAAAAGTAAACAGTAAACAGTAAAAGTAAACATGAAGACATTGAGGGTTAAACAAAGATGAAAACACTTTCACCAACTACAATGAAGTTTATCCAAAGTAAAAGTGAAAAACAGTCAAAAAAAGTTTAATGTTAAAAGATGAAATTAGAGCAAAAGTGGTACATTCTTCAGAAATTTCTTGTTTAAGTCATAGTTTTGCAAAAACTAATGTGGCCAATCCAAGAAGTATTTCAAGAAACGTGAAGAGATTTTTGTTCTTAACAGGCCAAGCTACAAAAACCTATATCACGTTTTACACAGGTATTACCAAGAGGGAGATAAGTGCATGTCTTGACAGCCTATTTTTCTGTTCGTACAAAATCTTGTTTTTGACATCTTTTTGCAGAAAATATTGTGAACATCTGGAGCTGAATTTTGGGAAACGAAGAGAGTTTTATCTCTAGAACATTCCTATCTACAAAAACCTCTTTCACTTTTTACATATCTATCATGGATTGAGATATACAAGCATATAATTGGACCCTAATTTTGTAGAATTTCTGGGGCAGAAAGCATAAAGGAAAGATGCAATTAGTGACTGGGATGCCTCATCATCAACTAAGAGTTGCTATCAAATTTTACTTCCTCTTGTTTGTCACCATAAATCCATAGAAATAGTGCCAAATAGATTCATTAGTTTTGAATGTCCTTTATTTAAGTTCTATTAATGTAAACAGTTGGAGATATTTGTGAAACTAATCTTGATATTTTTTCAAGATATTTCAGTTTACAATTAGTATAAATACTTCTTCATTTGAAGTATTTTGGGTGGATTCTTAGACATTGCTGTAATATTGATTATTTTAGAATAAAGCGCTGATTGGGCCAACTTTTGTATGGCTTGCTGGATGAAGAATTGAAGCAAAAGAATTTCCATAGATTTCTTGAATCAAACACTAGATCAATAAGTCCTCTATACCTTGTGTATTAAAGTTTTCCTTGTGTCTTATATCATCTACATTTCATACCTGAATGATAAACGAAAAAGATTAATTTGGAATATGCTTAATTGCACTCTGTTTTCAAACGTTATTACTCTCTATGTTTTCTTCTGAATTAGAATAAACAGTAAAATCTTAATTGCTCCTCTTTTATAGTTCTTTCATTTTGATTATTTATTAAAGAATACTTAATTGCTCTTTATCAGTAATCATCCCAGTTCCCTCTTGAAATAGGTTGAAGGATTCTTAACTTCCCTTCACCTATTTTGAAACCATCCCATCTATTCCAAGTCTTTATTTGTTCCTTGTTTAACCATTTTTCCCTGTGAAACCATCATTTTTCAAGAAACCAAGTCCAGTTAAGCCATCTTCTTTGACTCCATTTGCCCAATGGCCTAAACTACTCAGTCTTACCCCTCTGCTATTGAATCTCACCACCCAAACACAAACAAAACTCCTAAACTTCACAACTAGCCTAATATCTTTCAAAACAAAGCTAAAACTTAAAGAGAGAGCCCTCTCTGGATTCAGATTGGCTAGAATATGTATCTAACTGATTGGTTTGTGGTTACCTCGGCCTCCTTGACCTTTTCTTACAACTTCTGGGAAAACCTGAGTGATAACATAGTGGCGACTGCACTGAGGACTTGAATAATTTGTTTGTTACTATTGTTTACTTTATAAGATACAGACGGAGCCTGAAGTTAGCTAGTAGCCTTTGAAATGCTCTTGCTTTGCAAGTGCAGAAGTAAATGAATGTTGCTTCAGTCTATCTCTAGTCTAGTTTATAGATTGAACATTTGGTTTCAAATATTTGATTAGTTCCTCTTGTCAAATAAGTCTTTAAGAAAGTTTAAACCTCATATCTAAAGCCTCTTAAAGAAATCATAGAAGTTGTTTTGAAAATTCATTATAAAAAAAATAATCATAAAATACTCAAAATTTGGTTTCCTGGAAAACTAAATTTTTCTTCAAAATTGTTTTACATGCTTAGATCTGATATATGATGGTGGACATGGATTAGACACACAAAGGTTAAAATCATCCACCTAGCGACTCCAAAATCAATTTCACTGCTAAGACTCCACAGGAGGAATGAACCTGAAAGAACAATATGAAAAGATGAGGCTTTTAACTTGGATTGTTATCCAAGACATTATGTTCTTTCTAAATTGATAGAGTTTTCCAATGTATATTGTATTTTAGAGAAGATTTTAGATTAATTTTTTAATTATTCTCTTTTTAAAATTGAAAATTGTAAAATCTCCATGCACATTTGAGCATCATTCTTCTGACTCTTTTGATAATCATTTTCCAATCAAGACATTGTTGTTCAAAGATTCAGAGCTTCAAGTTTTAGAGAAATTCAACAACCAAATAATCTATATTCCAAAGCATTAATAGTGATATAGAATGACAGGGTTTGTAGAAAACCTTTCATTTCATGAAGCTTTAAATGAATTCGGGGATGAGTTATCAAAATTTCAGCTTCATGAGGATTTTTTAAGAGTTGTGTTTTAATTAGTCAAAACAAGAAAAAACTCTCATAGAACTAATATGTGTTTTCTTAATTTGGTTGCAGAAAAATATGAAAATGAAATTAAACTTTTGCATTCTCAAATTTAGTCATATAATTTTTGAGATCCTAAAGAATTCTTACAAAATCTTCCTTCTCCAAATGAAAACAAAATTGCACTACCTTTTGATTTGCAAATTGAGGATGATTATGCTTTCGAGAGCAAGACTGAAGAAGTAGTTTCATGGTTTAATGTTGAGGATACAACTCATCAATTAGACATTGAAGGCCTAGAAGACACTATAGCCTTTATGGTTTTATTGATCCTATAGCAGATTATATGGAGGTTCTTCTCAACTCAAAGTCTTTAACATGTTTTCTCTATGAGAACCAAATACATTAGCAGTGGCCCTTATATATCACAATTCTGACTATGTGGGTACATGATCAAATTATGCTTTTGATTTCACTGACAATCAGTCAAGTAGTTCATTTTTTTCTACAGTTGCTTGATTGGCTTCATTGGCATTTTTTTATTATTTAATTCAACCTGATTTTCGATAATATAGAGTAGGTAAGATTTCAATGCAATTTAATTCAGTTTTTAGTAGATTATGAAATAAATCCTAAAATATTTGAATCCAATCAAAAGGCCCTAAGATCTTGATGATTTACTAATTTGATTTGAAGTTTGCAGCACCTTTTAGTTTCAAGTTAGATCTCAGGTTGTGCAGGAAAAGGTTAAAAGGATTTTTGATAAAAAGGCCAAGACTGAAGACTCCTACCTAAGTTACAAGGTGCTCAAGTGGGATTCAAGTAGGAAGAATAAAGGTTTGGTGTTGATTGGATAGTAACTTAGGGGAGTTGAAGCATGAAGAGAAGGCCCTAAGCTTCACAAGTGTTATTATCATACATACAATAAAGCAACCAGTAGAAGGAGATTTCATAGCACAATCAAAGTTATTTAGAAGGCCATCTGACCTATTGTTCTTGACCTTCCACCAGGAAAAGCCATCCCCAAGTGGAACCAGTGTTATGCTCCTATACCAATAGGTGTCATATTTCATGATTGACTTGATGAGCTCTGTAATATGTTCATACCTTTCATGTTGCAAAGGTTTTCCATATTGTAAAAAAATCAAAAAATTTAAAAAATGTAAAGAGGGTATACCCTAAAGAAAAATTAAATGATAAAAAGAATAAAGATGGTCAAAAAAATGAAAGAAATGAACCCCAAATAAAAATAGACCAAGAAAGTGTGCAAGTCTAAATGCCACTACTTTTTCATTTTCTGTAATAAGCATTGTGTGCAGCTTGTTAACTTATGCCACAATTGATGAATAGTCAAACAGCTTAAGCTTGGCTAGTTCATATTTGAATTTCATGTTTTAGAGATAGAGAATAAATATCTGACCAAACAATGTAATATTGGCAGATAAGTAGATAGGTAGAGTAAACAAAAAGGAGCTCAACAGTTTAATCTAAGCTCTTGGATGTAATAAGTGCAAGAATAGGTAGGCTTGCCATGTAAAATAAAAGAATGATTTGATAAGGGTTTGCCAGTCTAAGTGCACCCAAATAAAAAAGAAAAAATGTTAGGTTAAAGTAGGTAGGGAAGGTAGATGATGTTGCAGAAATACTTGTGATCGATAATGTCTTTAAAGGTGTTAATCTTCACTTTTATCACAAGTGCAAAGTAAACATTACACTTGATGCAGTTCAAGCAAGACAAGGTCAAGTAACTAACTTCCATTCACATTTTTCCCTAAAGATTTCACTAATTCCCCCTAAAGTATTAAGGTTTTTTAATATTAAATGGGCTCAAAGCATTTCTCTGACTTCTGGAGGGACCAGACCCTTGGCCCAATAATTTAAAAAGCCTAAGTACTTAGAATCATCCATAAACCATTCATTTGATTTCATAAAGTCTTTTCCTAAGAAAAATCCTATTTTACTTAGGAACAATGCACAATATCACATAAAAACCACTTTTTCACTTTAAGCCTAAGTTTAAATATATATTCTAATATTTTTACTTAGTTCTTTTTATCACATTGTTCCATATTAATTTCTGACTTATATTATATAAATCTTTTGGAAAAAATTAACCCACTCCTGTATTATTTAACTATATAAAACCCCAAAATATTATATATCTCGCTCCGGTTAAATATAACCATAGATACTTGTCAAACATGATTAATTGGAATTAATTGACCCTAACAGTTAATTAAGAACTGCCCCCCAACCAATCACATTACCCCCGATATAATTAAACATTTTTTATTGTGTTGGGCCCACCACAGTCAAACTCCACTGCAATACGCCTTCCGTCCACCATTCGATCTCGTCCCCATCATCCAACGGTCGTTATCAATATCGTGCCCCCCTTGGTGACCACGCGTTAACACGCGATCACCAAGCGGTTTTCCTCTCGTACCTCTGCCACGCATCAAGTAATCTAGGGAATCGTTGGCTCGAGGCTAAATACCACCCTTCCCCATAAGCGGTGCGATAGAAACCACTAACCAACATCTACTAAATGATAAAATGTCTCATCATTCATCCTTTCACCCACCAATACCAACCATTTACCCGTTTAAACACAAAAACCGCAGTGTTGCTCATTTTCACCTGATTGTAGAGTAAAACCCTTTGTAACCTAGTTGCGCCACCTGAAGCCTCTATTAACCAATTTGAGCATGGTTTACCTCCCAAAAAGCATTCTAGACTCAATCCACGGACCTTTCAAGCCCAAATGAAACCTTTTCAACCTCTTCTGCAAGCCAATGTTTTCTTAAGATTTTGTTTTGTTTTAAAGATGATCAAAAGACCACAACCTTAGATAAATAGTCTTAATACTAGTCATAAGACCTATTTACTCCAATATTGTTATCGGGTCTATTTAAATAGAGATGGAAGGTAAAAGGACACTGTAAAGAATAGTCAAAGTGTATCAGGGTTAAAGAGTATCAGAATGAAAACCAAGTCAAGTAAATAAACTAGCATGAAGATAAACAGTGGGGAAGACAGTTACAAAATAGAACATACAAATTCATGAAAAAGAGAAGACAGATGAAAAACAGAGCAGTAAAAGTAAAAAGTAAACAGTAAACAGTAAAAGTAAACATGAAGACATTAAGGGTTAAACAAAGATGAAAACACTTTTACCAACTACAATGAATTTTATCCAAAGTAAAAGTGAAAAACAGTCAAAAGAAGTTTAAGGTTAAAAGATGAAATTAGAGCAAAAATAGTACATTCTTCAGAAATTTCCTGTTTAAGTCATAGTTTTTCCGAAACTATTGTGATCAATCCAAGATGTATTTCAAGAAATGCGAGGAGGTTTTTGTTCTTAACAGGCCATGATACAAAAACCTATCTCACATTTTACACAGTTGTTACCAAGAGGTAGATAAGTGCATGCCTTGACGGCCTATTTTTCTATTTGTACAAAATCCTATTTTGACATCTTTTTGCAGAAAATATTGTGAACAGTTGGAGCTAAAGTTTCAGAAATGGAGAGATTTTTATCTCAAAAACATTCTTATCTACAAAAACCTCTTTCACTTTTTACATATCTATCACGGATTGAGATATACAAGCATATCATTGGACCCTAGGTTTGCAGAATGTTTGGGGCAAAATGCACAAAGGAACTATGCAGTTAGTGACTCGTATGCCTCATCATCAACCTAGAGTTTCTATCAAATTCGACTTCCTCTTGTTTTTCACCATAAATCCATAAAAATAGTTCCAAATAGATTCATTAGTTTTGAATGTCCTTTATTTAAGTTCTATTAATGTAAATAGTTGGAGATATTTGTGAAACTAATCTTGATATGTTTTCAAGATATTTCAGTTTACAATTAGTATAAATACTTCTTCATTTGAAGTATTTTGGGTGAATTCTTAGACATTGTTGTAATATTGATTATTTTGGAATAAAGTGTTGATTGGACCAACTTTTATATGGCTTGATGGATGAATAATTGAAGCAGAGGACTTTCCACATATTTCTTGAATCAAACACTGAATTAATAAGTCCTCTATACCTTGTGTTTTAAAGTTTTCCTTGTGTCTTATATCATCTATGTTTCATACCTGAATGATAAAAGAAAAAGATTAATTCAGAATATGCTTGATTGCACTCTATTTTCAATCATTATTATTTGTTATGTTTTCTTTTGAATGAGAATAAACAATGAAATCTTAATTGCTCCTATTTTCTAGTTCTTTCATTTTGATTATTTGTTAAAGAATACTTAATTGCTATTTATCAGTAATCATCCAAGTTCCCTCTTGAAATGGGTTGAAAGATTCTTAATTGCCCTTCACCCATTTTGTAACCATTCCATCTATTCCAAGTCTTTATTTGTTCCCTGTTTGACCATCTTGCCCTGTGAAACCATCATTTGTCAAGAAACCAAGTCCAGTTAAGCCATCCTCTTTGACTCCATTTGCCCAATGGCCTAAACTACTCAGTCTTACCCCTATGCTATTGAATCTCACAACCCAAACTCAAACAAAAATCATAAACTTCACAAGTAACCTAATATCTTTCAAAACAAAGCTAAAACTTAAAGAGAGAGCCCTCTCTAGATGCATATTGGCTAGAATCTGTATCTAAAAGATTGGTTTGTGGTTACCTCGGCCTCCTTTCCCCTTTCTTACAACTTCTAGAAAAACCTGAGTGATAACATAATGGTGACTCCACTGGGGACCTGAAAAATTTGTTTGTTACTATTGTTTACTTTATAAGCTACAGATGGAGCCTAAAGTTAACCAGGTAGCCTTTGAAATTCTCTTTCTTTGTAAGTGCAGAAATAAATGAATGTTGCTTCAGTCTATCTCTGATCTAGTTTATAGATTGAACATTTGGTTTCAAATACTTGATCAGTTCCTCTTCTCAAATAAGTCTTTAAGAAAGTCTAAATCTCATATCTAAATCCTCTTAAAGAAATCATAGAAGTTGTTTTGAAAATTCATAAAAAAACAAAATAATCATAAAATACTCAAAATTTGGTTTCCTGGAGAACTAACTTTTTCTTCAGAATTGTTTTACAGGATTAGATCTGATCTATGATGGTGGACAGGGATTAGACACACAAAGTTTAAAATCATCCACCTGGCGACTCCAAAATCAATTTCACTACTAAGATTCCACTGGAGGAATGAACCTGAAAGAACAATATGAAAAGATCAGGCTTTTAACTTGGATTGTTATCTAAGACATTATGTTCATTCTAAATTGATAGAGTTTTCCAATGTATATTGTATTTTAGAGAAAATTTTAGATTAATTTTTTAATTATTCTCTTTTTAAAATTGAAAATTGTAAAATCTCCATGCACATTTGAGCATCATTCTTCTAACTCTTTTGATAATCATTTTCCAATCAAGACATTGTTGTTCAAAGATTCAGAGCTTCAAGTTTTAGTGCAGTTCCACAACCAAATAATCCATATTCCAAAGCATTAATAGTGATATAGGATGATAGGGTTTGTAGAAAATATTTCATTTCATGAAGCTTTAAATGAATTCAGGGATGAGTTATCAAAATTTCAGCTTGATGAAGATTTTTTAAGAGTTGTGTTTAAATTGTTCAAAACAAGAAAAAAATCTCATAGAACTAACATGCGTTTTCTTAATTTAGTTACTAAAAAATATGAAAATGAAATTAAACTTTTGCATTCTCAAATTCAGTCATATAATTTATGAGATCCTAAAGAATTCTTACAAAATCTTCCTTCTCCAAACGAAAAGGAAATTGTACTGCTTTTTGATTTGCAGATTGATGATGATTATGCTTTTGAGAGAAAAACTGAAGAAGTAGTTTCAAGGTTAAGTATTGCGGATAAAATTGATCAATTAGACATTGAAGGCCTAAAAGAAACTATAGCACTTTATGGTTTTGTTGATCCTATAGCAGATTATATGGAGGTTCTTCTCAACTCAAATTCTTTAACATGTTTTCTCTATGAGGATCAAATAAATCAGCGGTGGCCTTTATATATCACAGTTTCAATTATGTGGGTACATGATCAAATTATGCTTATGATTTCACTGACAATCAGTCAAGCAGTTCATTTGTTTCTGCAGTTGCTTGATAGGCTTCATTGGTATTTTTGTATTATTTAATTCAACCTGATTTTCAATAATATAGAGTAGCTGGGATTTTAGTTTGATTTAATTCAGTTTTTAGTAGATTATGAAATAAATCCTAAAAGATTTCAATCCAATCAAAAGGCCCTAAGATCTTGATGATTTACTAATTTGGTTTGAAGTTTGTAACACCTTTTAGTTTCAGGTCAGATCTCAAGTTGTGTAGGAAAAGGCTAAAAAGATTTTTGATAAAAAGGCCAAGACTGAAGATTCCTACCTAAGTTACAAGGTGCTCAAGTGGGATTCAAGTAGGAAGAATAAAGGTTTGGTTTTGATTGGATAGTAACTTGTTGGAGTTGAAACCCGAAGAGAAGGCCCTAAGCTTCACAAGTGTTATTGTCATACATATAATAAAGCAACCGGTAGAAGGGGATTTCAAAGCATAGTCAAAGTCATTCAGAAGGCCATCTAACCTGTTGTTCTTGACTTTCCACCAAGAAAAGCCATCCCCAAGTGGAGCCAGTGTTATGCTCCTATACTAATAGGTGTCATATTTCATGATTGACTTAATGAGCTCTGTAATATGTTCATACCTTTCTTGTTGCAAAGGTTTTCCATATTGTCAAAAAATCAAAAAATTTAAAAAATATAAAGAGGGTATACCCTAAAGAAAAATCAAAGGGTAAAAAGAATAAAGATGGTTGAAAAAATGAAAGAAATGAACCCCAAAGAAAAATAGACCAAGAAAGTATGCAATTCTAAATGCCACTACTTTTTCATTTTTTGTAATAAGCATTGTATGCAGCTTGTTAACTTATGCCACAACTAATGAATAGTCAAATAGCTTAATCTTGGCTAGTTCATATTTGAATTTCATGTTTTAGAGATAGAGAATAAATATCTAACCAAACAATGTAATCTTGGCAGATAAGTAAATAGGTAGAGTAAACAAAAAGGAGCTCAACAGTTTAATCTGAGCCCTTGGATGTAATAAGTGCAAACATAGGTAGGATTGCCATGTAAAATAAAAAGATGATTTCATAAGGGTTTGCGAGTCTAAGTGAACACAAATAAAGAAGAAAAAATGTTAGGTTAAAGTAGGTAGGGTAGGTAGATGGTGTTGCAGAAATACTTGTGATCGATAATGTCTCTAAAGGTGTTAATTTCCACTTTTATCACAAGTGCAAGGCAGACATTACACTTGATGAAGTTCAAGCAAGACAAGGTCAAGTAACTAACTTCCATTCACATTTTTCCTAAATATTTTACTAATTCCACCTAAAGTATTAAGGCCTTTGAAAATTAAAGGGGCTCAGAGCATTTCTCTGACTTCTGGAGGGACCCGACACTCAGCCCAATAATTTAAAAAGCCTAAGTACTTAGAATCATCCATAAACCATTAATTTGATTTCATAAAGTCTTTTCCTAAGTAAAATCCTATTTTACTTAGGAGCAATGCAGAATATCACATAAAAACCTCTTTTCCACTTTAAGCCTAAGTTTAAATATATATTCTAATATTTTTACTTAGCGCTTTTTATCACATTGTTTCATATTAATTTCTGACTTATATTATATAAATCCTTTGGAAAAAATTAACCCACTCTCGTATTATTTAACTATATAAAACCCCGAAATATTATATATCTCGTCCCGATTAAATATAACCATAGATACTTGTCAAACAAGATTAATTGGAATTAATTAATCCTTACAGTTAATTAAGAACCACCCCCCAACCAATTGCATTACCCTTGATATAATTAAACATTTTTTATTGTGTTGGGCCCACCACAGTCAAACTCCGCCGCAATACGCCTCCCATCCACCATTCGATCCCGTCCCCATCATTTGACGGTCGTTACCAATATCACGCCCCCTATGGTGACCATGCATTAACCCACGATCGCCAGGTGGTTTTCCTCTCATACCTCCGCCACACGTTAAGTAATCTATGGAATCACTGGCTCGAGACTAAATACCACCCTTCCCCATAAGCGGTGCGATAGAAACCGCTTACCACCTTCTACTAAATGATAAAATGTCTCATCATTCGTCCTTGCACCCGTCAATACAACCATTTACCCATTTAAACAAAAAAACCCCAGTGTTGCTCATTTTCACCTGATTGTGCAGTAAAACCCTTTGTAACCTAGCTACGCCACCTGAAGCATCTGTTAACCAATTTGACCATGGTTTACCTCCCAAAAAGCATTCTCGACTCACTCCACGAACCTTTCAAGCCCAAATGAAACCTTTTCAACCTCTTCTGCAAGCCAACACTTTCTTAACATTTTGTTTTGTTTTACAGATGATCAGAAGACCACAGCCTTGGATAAATAGTCTTAATACTAGTCATAAGACCTATTTACTCCAAGATTGTTATCAGGTCTATTCAAATAGAGATGGAAGGTAAAAGGACACAGTAAAGAACATTCAAAGTGTATCAGGGTTAAAGAGTATCAGATTGAAGACCAAGTCAAGTAAATCAACTAGCACGAAGATAAACAACACGGAAGACAATTACAAAACAGAACATACAAATTCATGACAAAGAGAAGACAGATGAAAAATAAAGCAGTAAAAGTAAAAAGTAAAAAGTCAACAGTAAACAATAAAATTAAACATGAAGACATTAAGGGTTAAACAAAGATCAAAACACTTTCAACAACTTCATTGAAAGTAAAAGTGAAAAATTGTCAAAAGAAGTTTAAGGTTAAAAGACGAAATTAGAGCAAAAATGGTACATTCTTTAGAAATTTCCTATTTAAGTCATACCTTTGGTAGAAACTATTGTGGCCAATCTAAGAAGTATTTCAAGAAACGGGAGGAAGTTTTTGTTCTTAACAGGTCAGGCTACAAAAACTTATGTCACTTTGTACATAACTATTACCAAGAGGGAGATAAGTGCATGTCTTGATAGCCTATGTTTCAGTTTGTGCAAAATCCTGTTTTTGACATCTTTTTGCAGAAAATATTGTGAACAGCTGAAGCTAAATTTTGGGAAACTAAGAAAGGTTTATCTCAAAAACATTCTTATATACAAGAAAATCTTTGACTTTTTACATATATATCACCTATTGAGATATACAAGCATATCATTGGACCCTAAGTTTGCAGAATTTCTGAGGCAGAATGCACAAAGGGAGGATGCAGTTAATGATTGGGATGCCTCATCATCAACCTAGAGTTGCTATCAAATTCAACTTTCTCTTGTTTTTCACCATAAATCCATATAAATAGTGCCAAATAGATTCATTAATTTTGAATGTCCTTTATTTAACTTCTATTAATGTAAACAGTTGGAGATATTTGTGAAACTAATCTTGATATTTTTTCAAGATATTTCAGTTTACAATTAGTATAAATACTTCTTGATTTGAAGTATTTGGGTGGATTTTTAGACATTGTTGTAATATTAATTATTTTGGAATAAAGTGTTGGTTGGACCAACTTTTGCATGGCTTGCTGGATGAAGAATTGAAGCAAAGGACTTTCCATAGATTTCTTGAATCAAATGCCAGATCAATAACTCCTCTATACCTTGTGTTTTAAAGTTTTCCTTGTGTCTTATATCATCTATGTTTCATACCTGAATGATAAACGAAAAAGATTAATTTGAAATATGTTTGATTACACTCTGTTTTCAATTGTTATTATTCTCTATGTTTTCTTCTGAATTAGAATAAACGGTGAAATCTTAATTGCTCCTGTTTTTTAGTTCTTTCATTTTGATTATTTGTTAAAGAATACTTAATTGCTCTTTATCAATAATCATCCAAGTTCCCTCTTGAAATAGGTTGAAGGATTCTTAATTACCCTTCACCCATTTTGAAACCATTCCATCTATTCCAAGTCTTTATTTGTTTCCTTTTTGACCATCTTGTCCTATCAAACCATCCTTTGTCAAGAAACCAAGTCTAGTTAAGCCATCTTCTTTGACTCCATTTGCCCAATGGCCTAAACTACTCAGTCTTACCCATCTACTATTGAATCTCACCACCGAAGCTCAAACAAAACTCCTAAACTTCACAACTACGCTAATATCTTTCAAAACAAAGCTAAAACTTAAAGAGAGAGCCCTCTCTGGATGCAAATTGGCTAGAATCTATATCTAAAAGATTAGTTTGTGGTTACCTCGGCCTCCTTTCCCTTTTCTTACAACTTTTGGGAAAACTTGAGTGATAACAGAAGTTACACATGATGTGAACATTATGAATGTTACAACATCTTTCCTATTCAAAAGGGTAAGACCTCCTTCCCCTTTATGACTATAGAAGCACTATACTTTTAGTTTACATGAACCCATCTAAAGTATAGAAGCACTTTTGTTTTTTCCCTAATCATATCCGCATTAAAATACTCACATGATTAAAAAAAATCTTGGAAGAGCTTTGTGATATATGATCTCGGCTAAGGTTTCGGTAGGAAAAACCCTGACTCCTCTACAACGGATCTACAGTTGCGGGACTTCCTTTCACTTGCACCTACCACTTTCTGGCATCCTGAAAGAGGTATGAGTGTACCTGTCAAAGGGGAGAGATCCCCTCCAACTGAAACATTGTGGTTGGCAAAATAAGCATCCAAGGAGCAACGTCGATAAGTAATCATGGTGAAAAGGGTAAAGAACCTCTGGTCGTTGCCGCTTAGTGGCATGTGTGCTTGTGTGGGAAGTGCCTTCCACGGGTTGCCAAAAAACTGTGAGTTGCCATATTGAGCAACAAAATGGATACATACATGAAGTATATGAAATATCATGCATTAATATGTAAATTCATCGGGGTCTTGCCAGTAGAAAGGGACTTGGTAAAATGAATTTAGAAAAAATGGTAGCCAAAATGCCATATTGAGCTGAAGTTAGGGGGTAAAGGCTTCTTTACAGTGATTTTCACCAGTCTGGAGGACAAGGAATGGGTTTTGGAAAATGGACCATACTTTTCCAACAATGGAGGACTCTTTATGGGCACTAGGAAGAATTTTATAACCCTAACAAGGAGAAATTCTTGGTAGCACCAGTCTCAATCAGACTATTTGCCTTACCAGTAGACTTCTAGGATCCAGATATCTTGGAAGGGATTGGAAACTCCATGGGAATATTTGTCAATGTTGCGGATTCCACACGATGGGGAAGGTACACCTCTTATGCTAGGATCTGCATTTATATGAATATAATGGAGCCTCTCCCTAAATTCATTGAGCTTGAATACCATGATGAGGTTTGGCAGGAACCCCTGGACTATGAGCATATCCCTTTTAGATGTCATATATGCCATGAGTATGGGCACCTATTTCGTGAGTGCCCTCTAAATCAGTTTGAACCTTCAGAAACTCCTAGCGCAAATAACCAGGCCAAAACAAAAGAGGATGCAGATGGTTTCCAAGAAGTTCAAAGGAAGAAATGAAACCAAAGGAATATAGAAACACCTGCCCAACCACCACCCAACAAAGGCCAATGAAATAAAAATTGATATGACATCCTTTAGAAGGAGGAAGAGGGTATGGAAGGTTTAAATTCAAATTAGGTCCTAGAAAACCAATTAGCTCCACAGAAGCATTTGAATAATACAAAGAGAGAGGTGAAAGAGGAACCCCAACACAAAGAAGCCACTATGTAACCAGTTGGTTAGGTCAACATGAAGATCGATAGCCAAAAGGAGGATTTGAGCATAGGAGAACAAGAATTGTGAATATTTTTAAATGATTTGGGGCACCTAGATAAGTAATTCATACCAGAGTATCAGAAACAACTTTACAAAGAAACCTTTCAACAATACAAAGCCAAGCAGGGTATGACGACCAGACCAACCAAAGCATTTGGGCTCTCAAGAAAGCCAAGCTATAAAACAAGTATCTCAAGGTAAATGAGGGAAGAAGCACAAAATGAAGAACCTAAATGAATCCATACAGATGGTAGGAGAAATGTTGGTAAAATATGGAAGGGTGTTGCCATTGTCGGCAATTTTTCACCATCTTGACAAACCCCCAAATTGATAATTACATCCTGGAATGTAAGAGGCCTCAACAACAGGGAAAAAGAAAGGTATCTAAAGGAAGGGCTCAAAAGGGATAAGCCGAGTATTATGGTGATCCAAGAAACTAAGATTGGAGAAGGAAAATTAAAGGAAATTATGAATAATTTCAAACCTCATTATGAATTAGTGGCCCAGGATACCATAGGTAGCGGTGGAGGCCGCACTATCCTATATAACCATGCTGAAATAATATTTGAGGATTAGGTTACCCTCCCAGGAATCCTCACATTAAAATTTCACCATATGGGCTCCAGAGACTAGGTTCTGTTGACATGAGTTTATGAGCCTCACATTCTAGGAGAAAAAGGGGTTTTCCTCCAAAAAATCATAAAACTGAGACAAATGTATCGACAAAGGGAGTAATTCATCGAACAAAGGCATACATGGAAGCATTTGGGGATCTCATTGCAGATCTGCGCCTTGTGGACCTACCAACAAACAATGGAGTCTACACCTGGAAGAACAGAATGGGAGAATCTCACTAAATTGCATCACATTTGGACTGGTTGTTGACTTCAGAGCATGTGACTAGCAGGGATATCTTCTTTGAAGCCTTGATCCTCCATTGCATGGGATCATACTACTGGCCAATCCGCTTGGAGATTGATTTAGAAATAGGACCCAAGAACCACCCCTTTAGTTTTGAAGCTTTCTGGTTAAGGAATCCCAACCTCATGAACAAAATTGAAGGCAGGTAGAAAAGCAATGAAGAGCAAGGAAGGAATCACATGCACACCTTTCAGCTAAAGCTAAAGGAGCTTAAGAAAAATATAAAGAAATGGAACCGGGAGGAGTTTAGACACATCATGAAAGACAAGCACTAGTTAACCAATAAAATATAGGAACTCCAACAGCAGATCATCCAACAGGGAAAATTTGATAATCTTGTGGAAGAGGATGGACGACTAATAAATCAACTAGAGGAACGAAGAAAGCGAGAAGAAATATTATGGAAGTAGAAATCATGGGTAATATGGTTGTGGAAAGGAGAACGAAAAACACGGTTATTCCACAAAGCCGTGATTCATCACCAACATCACAACCGAATCTACTCAGTAAAGGATGAATCAGAGAATCAAATGGTCCAACATGAGGAAATGGAGGACCTAATCATGAACCATTTCAAAGCCCTCCTTTCTAAACTGGCTCAAGATCGAACGAAGGCCATTCAAAGGATTACTAGTAACATCCCTCATCTTATCTGAAGGGACCAGAACCTTGGCCTTAGTAGAGAAGTTATCTTGGAAGAAATTGAGGAGATTGTCAAAGGAATGGCGAAAAACAAGCCCCCTGGACCAAATGGATTTAGGGTGGAATTTTTCCAACCAACTTGGAGCTTTATAGGCAAAGATATCCAGGAGGTGGTTGAAGAATCTCGACAAAATCAAAAGGTATGTCCAAGCCTAAATGCTACTTTCATTGCTTTGATTCCTAGTTCTTCCAAATCTAAAGATCCCCAAGGTTCTAGACCCATTGCGCTATGTAATCTCATATACAACATCATAGCCATGGTTATAGTCAAATGCCTCTAGCCTTTTCTCCCTAACCTTATATCCCCTTAGCAAACAAGTTTTGTGGAAGGTCGTCAAATCCTAGATGGATTCATCACCTCTCAGGAGATTGTGCACTCCCTGAAGCATCGTAAACTCCCTCGAATGATGATTAAACAGGACCTATCTAAAGCCCATCACAACTTAAATTGGGACTATCTCACCAACATTCTTAAGTCTCCGAGTTTGACCAAATATGTATTAATTTGATCTCCACTATGGTTTCCTACCCCATGTACTCCATCCTACTAAATGGATCCCTCACTCGAACATTTAATCCCTCACATGGCATGTGCCAAGGTGATCCCATCTCTCCTTTCCTCTTCATCCTTATTGAGGAATTTTTAGGCCATTATCTAAAGTTAGAATCTAGGACTTTTCAGCTTAGGGGTATGAGATTGTGGGGCAATCACCTCCTATCAATCACCAGGAATTCATGGATCATGTCATGTATCACTATGAGAATATCACTGCATAAAATATATCCTCCTAGCCTAAATGGATGCTTTAGGGAATATGATAAATAATCACAAATCTTTCATTTCCTTTTTCAATGCCTATAGGACCATCCATACCTATATAGCATGGTTTTTGGGTTTTGGCATTGGTTCTCTCCCCTCCAAATATCTTGGAATTCCTCTTTCATGGAATTCCTTCAAAACCTCTTCCTGGAAATCTCTGCGCCAAAAAATGAATGGGAAACTCAATAGTTGGGCCTTCAGATTCCTAAATATGGTTGGTCGCACAGTCCTCCTCAAATTCCTCCTGCAATCTATTCTGATCTACCAGCTCTCAGGGATGGTAGCCCCAAAACCTCATGCACAAAGATGGTGGAAACTTTTAAAAAATCCTTATGGGGAGGAGATCAGTAAGTAAAGAGGTGGGCAGTGGTATCGTCGCCTAACCTAACTAAGGCCAAGATGGAAGGAGTTATGGGTCTCTACGACCCTTATACTCTGAATCAAATAGTGGGAACCAAACTATGGTGGCGTTGGATAGGAGGTGGTCCTAACCTATAGAAACAAATTTGGACACGTAAATATAGCATGCTAACTCGGACTGAAGATATCGTCAGATATCGTGACCCCCCAAAGGATCTGCAAGATGGAATATGGCAATCCAAAACAAAGGCCTCACACAACAACATGTCTTCTGGGAGATCACAAATAGGAAAATGACCCTTTTTTGGCAGGACTCATGGCAAAAGAGATATATACTATTTTGGAGACAGGACCTAAGTGACCTCTTTCTATACATGACTGAAAGGAACTTCCATACGGTGGATCAGTATTTGAAAGAATAATCATCTAGTGAAGGATGGAGGAAATTGAAGGAATGCTCATATTGGCCTCAAGCCCCTAATTCTGAAAAATGGAACCAGTTTGACAGAGAGTTAGAATCCAGGAAGCTTTCTGTTCAAAATAGACCAGACATCATGAGACAAAGATATACTATAAAAGGAATTTTTACCACTAAGGATGATCCGAACTTAAACATGAATGCAATAACTTACAGATATGATCATAAACACAAAGATGTAACAGAAAAAAACCTCATTTCATTAATAGAAAAATACTCAACTATGCTTACAAACAAAATGAAAATAAGATAGCTTGGGCAATGGTAGCTTATCTCTGAGAAGTGATGTGGTGGCTACATGCCCCTGAACTGAGTTAAAATGAGGTTCAAGGACCTTTTTATTAACAAAAAATAAGAGAAAACCCTAAACAACCAAAACCATAACTCGAGGAGATGTAACACCAAGAGTTTATGGGCCCCATTGGGGTTAGTTGGGCAACCAACTTCTCGGGCTCGTAACTTGGTCATATTATCTCTGTTTAACACATATGATACTTCGTCGAAAAGATGTATCCAAGGATTATAGCTACTAACATGAATTGTATAGTAAGCAGAAAAGAAATTTGCTTCAGAAGTTCAAGACTCGAAAAACTACAAAAAATAGTAAGTTGTGCTACAATTAAGGAAACATATGAAACTGATTGGGGGGTCTAGGTGGCATAGGTAGGGGGCCACCAATATCCACCTAGATCATTCCTCCCCCCTTAGGAAGCAATGGTCCCCATTGCATTCAGAGCCTCCATGAGGTGAGGAAACTTTTGTTGAACTTGGTCCCTGCTGAGCCACTTGCCCTGGTGAAGGACTTGGCCTACTTTGACAACTTGATATAGTTGTATCCTTTATTTTCAAATTTTCTTGATTTGTATGTCCGTGATATGATCATGCATGGCTTGTTACATGCGGTCCTGATTGAGGTTTTTTGGTGTGGGTTGTTCTGCAATGTCAGATGTGTCCAATAATGGTGGAAGGTATGGCCAAAGGCAATCTACATTGAAAATTGGGTGCAGACCAAGGAAAGGTGGGATGTTGAGCTCGAAGGAATTGTCACCAATGGCCTTGGGGATGGTGTATGGCCTATATTAGAGTGGGAAAATCTTGCGGTGGGGTCCAGTAAGGCACTACTTCTGCATATGAAGCCAAACTTTGTCGCCCACCTGGAACTTGTGTAGCACTAGATGTTGATCATGGCGTTGCTTGTACTTAGCATTTGTTCTATCCAATATATCATGGAACTATTGGCGGATGTGTTGAATGTCCTCAATGAAATTGTGATCCCTTTCAGCTTTGGACTGGATGTGGGTCAAATCTACCTGAGTGGTTGCAAATGGTATGGCCACATCAATGGGGCATAATGGCTAAAATCCCAGCCCTACCTGAAAGGGGTTGTGGCCTGTTGAGCTTTGGAGTGCTCTATTGTAGCTATGTTGGTCATAGGGTAGACTATCATCCCATGTGCATGGATGCTTCAAGTTGTACATGCGCAAAATATGTATGATCATCTTGTTGTCAACCTTTGCTTGGCCATCAGTTTGGGGATGGAAAGTCGTGGACTTATTAAGTTGTGTATCTAGCATTGACTAGAGACTTCACCAAAATGCACTCAGGAATTTGCTGTCTCGATCTAAGATAAAGGAATGTGGGATCCTAAAGTGTACCCACACTCGCTCAAAGAAGAGCTTAGCAATGGAATCTGTTGTGATACTCTTCTTGTAGGCCGCCATGATGGCCATCCTAGAAAAATTTTCGATGACCACAAAAATGCAATCGTTGCCATGCTTAGTAGAAGGAAGGCCTAACATATAATCCATGGAGATATATTCCCAAGGCCAACTAGGAGTAGGTAGAGGAGTATATAGCCCTTTCTTCCTGATGGTTGGTTTGGCAATGGCGCAGGTGGTGTAGGATCTAATGTACTTCCAAAGATCCTGATGAATTTTCTACCAATAAAAATACTTCTGCAATACCACCACTTTTTTCTCTACTCTGAAATGTCCAACAACCTGACTATAGTGTGCCTCCCAAGTCATCTTGGCATGCTCACTTGAAGGAACACATATGTGTCCCAACTGGCATAATAGTGCATCCTGAAGGTGGAATTTGGAACTTTCTACCCTTCCAGGAGTGTCTAGTATATGCTATCAAATTTGGGATCATTCTTGCAAAGATGTAGCCACCCCAATGTCTCGTTCCCACAAGAGTCGAACTCAATGATTAGAGCCATCACTGGTGGTCGGTTGAGGCAATCATCAACATTATTGGTGCTTCCCTTCTTATACTTAATGTTTAAATGGAACTATTGCAGATAGGTGGACCATTTTTTATGGCAATCGTTCAACAACTTCCCTTGTGTCTGGATGAACTGTAGAGGTCGATGATCTGTGTGGATGACTGTCTCCTTCCCCATAATGTAATGCTTCCATTGACAAAAGGCTTTCACAATGGAATACCTTTATTTTTCGTAAGTGGGGTAATTTCGGATTCTTTCTGAAAGAATCTCATTATGGTAAGCCATTGAATGCCCATGTTGAGTAAGAACCACACCAATAGTAAAGTCGAAGGCATCTATCTCAATCTGAAATGGTTGTTGCAGGTTCGGTAATGTGAGAACTGGTGCATTACAGAGGCAATTCTTCAACTCAGAGAACAATCTTTGTTGGGTTTCCAACCAAAGGAACTTTTCTTTCACTCCGCCCTTAATGACTTGAATTAAAGGCCAAGTGTTATGACAAAACCCCAACAAGAACCTACGGTAGAAATTGGCAAGATCCAAAAAGTTACGGAGCTCTATTAGAGTGGTTGGGGATGGACAATCCTGAATGACTTGTATCTTGGATGGGTCCACATGTACACCCTTCTCATCAATGATGTACCCCAGATATTGAACCTAAGTTAGGTCAAAGGTGCATTTCTCCATGTTAGCACACATGTTGTGTTGCAGAAGGGTTTGAAGGACTTGTCGAATATGTTCGAGGTGCTCTTCCAACCTCTGGTTGAAGATCAAGATGTCATCTAAATACACCACCATGAATGCATTGGTGAAGGATCGCAAGATGTCATCCATCAGTCTCATGAAGGTTCCAAGGGCGTTCGTCAATCTGAATGGCATGACCAACCATTTGAAAAGGCTCTCCTTGGATTTTAAGGTACTCTTCCACACATTGGAGGGTTCAATAGGAATCTGGTGATAACCTAACTTCAAGTCAATCTTGTTGAAATATTTGGCCACCTTGAGCTAGTCCAAAAGGTCATCAATCTGTGGGATTGGGTACTTATTCTGGAAAATGATCTTGTTCAGTGCCCGATAGTCAATACAGAGCCTCCAGGTCTCAACCTTCTTCTGTACCAATATAAGAGGGCTCCCATAAGATGACGAGCTTGGCCTGATGTGCCCTTTATGAAGTATTTCCTGAATATGCCTCTTGGTCTCATCGTTCTCCATAACAGAGCGTTGATAGATCAGTCCATTAGGTAGCAATGCGCATAGGGTCAGATTGATGGAGTGCTTGACTTTATAGTGTAATGTTACCCCTACGGGTGAGGCGAATATGTCCCTGTACTCCTCCACGAACTTGTCCATCTGCTGTTTTTGTGTAGAGGAGCCCTACCTGGAAGCCGTGGCCACAACCTTCTTCTTGCCTTGGGGGTGAATCATAAGGAAAACAAATTTCCTGGTCTATAAAATGATCATACTCCATTGCTTTGCAATGATCAAAGAGATGGCAGTAGGCGGGGCTACCTTCGGTATCCTATACAACTTATTAGCTAAAGTAATAATCACAGAGTGAGGTCTAGACTCATATACATCATGTCACTTCCACAAGTATGGTTATCCTAACAATACATTAGAAACTTTAAGAAGAGAAACATCACACAGTACCTCATCCATGAAGGGCTTGATGTTGTAGGGAAGGCAACATTGTTGGCTGATGCAAAGATCTCATCCTTGGTGAAGCCACCTAGTGTTGTACGGGTTGTGGATGTGTTGTAGTCTTTAGGCCTAGTTGCTTCATGACTTCTAATGAAATGAGGTTCTTTTGGCTCCCGCTGTCGACAATGAATTGTAGCAGAGAACCCTTCTCCTGTATATGTGAGTGGAAGAGGTGTTCCCCCTCCTTTGGATCTTTGTGGTGACCATGGTGGCACTAGGCTCTGCATCAATGCTCTGCTTCCCTTTGTCAGTCCACCTGTCGAGTTTTGAATCAGTGTCAAAACTTGCGTCTGATTCGGAAGCCTTCAAATTAGCCACTAGTAACTGCTTGGCCCGACACTCACTTGTACTGTGAGTGGAGCTCTTATGGAACTCACACCATTTTCTTGTTTCCTTCTTCATCTTCGTGGTGTTGATCTTTTCTTGCGGCTTCAGTGGGTTGTCTTGGGTAGCCCTATTAGGTCCCTATAGTACTAGTGTAACCCCTTATTATTATTAGTACAACTCCCTTATTATATTTTTTTGCCCATGTAGTCTCCATATTGTTATTATTGTGCCCCATAGAATCCCACTATTGTTATTATTGTGCTCTTACATTATTATTTTTATGTCGGCTATAATTATATTATGACCCCTTAAACTCCTATATATAGAAAGGCGGTCTTGTCATTTGTATCATCCAAGAATTTTTCACTTATGTAATGTAAAGGATGTTTCCCCCTCGAAGAGGCTTATTTCTAGGGCGTTGATCTATCTTTTTTATCTTTTTGTGAGCTAGTTTCATAACATTTGGTATCAGAGCTTTGGATTCTAGAGTTTCGCTACTCCAAATAGGTCATCGTGGGATTTTCACTATAACTTTTTCTTTACGAAGCTTCAAGAGCTAAAATAAAAACACATTTGACCTAAAATCATTCTGAACCTTGAGTCCAAATTTCAGATCTTCTCTCACTATATTTTCGAATATATGATCTGAGGAAGTTAGGGCTTTTGAAAACTCCAGAATTCTATCTCAAAGAGGTCATAGTGGAATTTTTGCTATAATTGTTTTTCTGCGAAGTTTGAGACTCTGAAATTAAAACCCATTTGAGCCGCAATTTTGTGAAGCTCGTACCCAGATTTCAGATCTTGGTTTGCTATATTTACAGAGACACAATCCAAGACGTTTAGGGTTTTTGTAGGCTACCGAATTACATCCTAAACCAGTGACCTTGGGAAAATCATCATAACTTTCTCTCTAAGCATCAAATTGAAATTTCATAAGAAGTTAAAGAAAGAGGATGAACTATAGTTTTATATGTAGTGGTTTTAGGTCCTAAGGTTGAATCAGTGATACATGGAACTTTGTACGAGTTTTATCTACTGAACCGGTCTATAATATGGTCATCGTGGGAGATTTGACATAACTCTTCCTTGAAAAATCCAATCTTGATCAGACTTGTGGGGTTAGAAGGAAGAATCAAAGGGATACTACAGGAAGCAATTTCAGAACTTGGAGATATGAAATTATAGAGTTACAATTGTTTCAAGATCGAGCTCCTAAAATCAAGAAAAGGCGATATGAGGAAGTTTGATGGAAAGGATCCAGTAAATTGGATACTACAGATGGAGCAATATTTTGAGCTACATGAGGTGCAACTGTTAAAAAAGGTACGTATTTCATCTTCATACTTAGAACCAGATCAATTTTTATGGTATAAAGGGCTTTATTCTCATAAACCACTTGTTACGTTGTCAATTTTCACGTAGGAAATGATAGCACATTATGAGGATACAAAAATAAAGACCTTCTTTAGCCAATTGATAAATCTCAAACAAAAGTGTTCAATGGAAGAGCCTATTGAGGAATTCCAAAGATTGAATATAAAAGTAAATGATATTCCAGAGAAGCAAAGTATTGATGTCTTCATAGGGACTTTAAAGGATAACATTCAACATCAGGTTCGTCTTCGGGAACCTAATTCATTGGAGAAGGCATTTAGGTTGGCAAGAAAAATTGAAAGCAAAATTATGGAAACAAGGAATCTTACCACTAAAAACTATAAATAGGGAAGTGTTTTTCCTCCTAGCCTTCCACAACCTACAAGGTTTACACGACAACAATTGGAAGAAAAAAGAGAAAAATAGCTTTGTTACAATTGTGATAGAAAATACACTAAAGGTCATAAGTGTGCTAAGAAGAAATTATTTTACATAGATTGTGAAGAAGAGGAAGAAAAGGATCAAGAAACGTCAAAAAAAGAGGATATACACTAGGAACCAACCCCAGAGAAAGAAGAAATTAATCCGACCATATCTTGTAAAGCATTGTCAAGAACTTCCACCCCTCAAACTCTCAAGATAGAAGGACATATCAAGAAGAAAGGACATATCAAGAAGAAAGTGCCATAATATCAAGCTATCCATGGGAGAATATGTATTTAATAACCCAATGCTTTCCATTCCAATGGGTGGTGTTGATGTTGTGCTAGGAGTCCAATGGCTACAATCCTTGGGTACAATAGCTTTTAATTTTCAAGAACTTTTCATGAAATTTTATTCAAAAGGAAAGGAAGTTGAATTAAGGGGTATCACAAGGAAACCGAGAAAGATAATCATCTCTAACAGAATGACAAAGCTTCCAAAGAAAGAAAAAAGAGGCATAATTGCACAATTATGTTGGCTAGAGGTTCCCACATCGAAATCATATATTTCTCCAAATCTCCAAAAAGGCTTAGACAATCATTCCAAGGTATTTGAGACTCCCAAAGGCCTCCCACCTATTCGTGATCATGATTATGTTATTCACTTGATTCTAGGAAGTGTTCCTCCAAACATCAGAACTTACCTAATGAAAAGAAACTTAAAGGTAAAAATGGATCATGATAGTCGTAGATACTTTTTAGAACAAATATTGTCTTCAGAAGAACAACAAAAATGGGTCACAAATATGTTTGGGTTATGACTTTGAAATCGTCTATAGAAAAGGGAAGAAAAATGTTGTTGCAGATGCACTCTCAAGAAAGGATGAGGATGTGGAAGCATTATTTTGTTCTATTTCTATTATCCCACCAGATTGGATAAAAGATGCAAGGGATGAATGGAAGAAGGATGAAGAAGTGTGGTCACTCATTCAAAAGTTGCAGAAGATCCTAGTTCAAACAATATTGCTAGAACTTGATGAGGAAGGAAAAATCATATTGGAACCTGGAGTAGTCACAGAAACAAGAACCCAAAAACTATGAAATCGATCAATTTCAGAGCATCTCATCAAGTGGAAGAACTTACCTGCTAAAGATTCCACATGGCAGGACAAGAATTGTATATAAAAGCATCAAGAACTACTCAAGCATTGAGGACAACACCTTTTGAAGGAGAGGGGCATGTTAGGTCCCTATACTACTAGTGTAACCCCTTATTGTTATTTGTACAACTCCCTTATTATATTTTTGTGCCCATGTAGTCCCCATATTGTTATTATTGTGCCCTTACATTATTATTGTTATGTCAGCTCTGATTATATTATGACCCCTTAGACTCCTATATATAGAAAGGAGGTCTTATCATTTGTATCATCCAAGAATTGCTCATTTGTGTAATTTAAAGGAGGTTGCCCCCTCAAAGAGGCTTATTTCTAAGGCATTCATCTATCTTCTCTATCTTTTTGTGATTTGGTTTCATAACAAGCCCTGCCTTGGCTTGGTCTCTTGTTCTATGGTTTAGCGATGCCTTTTCCTTATTATGGATTCACAGATCCAAAGTCTCTCTTCTTTTTTTTAAACTTCTTCTCAATCTTTGCAGTGTACCGATACGTTGCACCGAGCGAGGAAATGTCCAGGAAATCCATCTCATCCTCGATGTACTTGTGTAGACAACCGTGGTACTTGAGAACCAAATTCCACTCAGTATCCTTGATACCCAGCTTCGTGCAAAGGGTAAGGAAGGTATTTGTGAACTATGGAACATCTTGGTCCCTTCCATGCCGTAGCATGGTCTACTTTATGTATTTATCTTCATAGCTCCAGACAGGGTAATACTATTCCTTGATGGCATCTTGGAAAGAATTCCAAGTGGGTGTAGCTAAAAACAACAAGGGCTCACTCTTATCCTTTTGTTCACAATAGGTTTCCAATTAGTCCTTGATGTGTGCGGTGGGTTTGATAAGTGCAAACGTAATCTTTTCCCAATTGGAAAAGTCATGAACTAAAAAATATCCTTCCAATATTTTTAACCACTTATCTACGGTGTCTGCATCTATCATAACTTCGAATATGGGAATATCAAAGTTAACTTGTACATTAAAAGGAATGGCGCCTCTAGAGTGGCTGCTAGATGAATATGTGTCACTTGTGGGTAGTCGTTGAAGGATGTAGGCAAAGTTATCCATCATCGCATTCCTCTGTTGCTCGAGAGCATCCTTAAGCAACATTTTGAAAGCATCTCCTACCTCCTCATCTTTCTTTTCTTCTGCCATGGGAGGTCGTTGGGTTTTGCGAGGTTGACCCTACAATGGTTCAACTAGATCAAGCCCTAACTCCTTATACCCTAACCTTGTTGGCGACATATAAAGAAAATAGAGAAAGAGCAGACCGCTCTGATACCACTAATCTGAACTTCAACAAGAATGCAAGAAGTTATAGATATAATCATAAACACAGAGATGCAGCAGAAAAACACTTGATTTCATTAATAGAAAAATATTGAACTATGCTTACAAACAGAATGGAAATAAGATAGCTCGGGCGATGGTAGCTTATCTCTAAGAAGAGATCTGGTGGCTACATGCCTCTAAATTGAGTTACAATGAAGCTCAAGGGCATTGTTATTATTGAATAATAAGAGAAAACCCTAAAAAGCCAAAACCCTAACCCAAGGAGATGTAACACCAAGCTTTTATGGGCCCTGGTGAGGTTATTTGGGCAATCAACTTCTTGGGGTCGTAACTTGGTTAAATTATCTCCCATTGACACGTATGATACCTCGTTGGAAAGATCTCTCCGAGAACTACAACTACTAATATGATTTCTATAGCAATCATCAATTTCCATAGAAATCATCATTTTTCACACAATCATCGATTTCTATTTTTCCAAAAGAATGTAGTTTAGGGCCTCAAAATGGCTCTAAAAGTTTAGGACCCGAAAAACTGCCAAAAATAGTAAATTGTGCTACAATTAAGGAAACATATGAAACTGACTAGTGGGTCTAGGTGGAATAGGTGGGTGGCCACCAATATCCACCTGGATCAAAGGAGGCATATGGCCTCAGGGCAGGATGCAAACAGAGGAATCACAATCTCGTTTGGAAAAAGAAATGGGAAGGAGGATGGTGGTATACTTCTTGTGGTTAGTTTGTAGGGGTAGAATATTACCTAGGACCAACTTCAAAAAGGGGTATCTATGGGCCTTCGTATTGTATCCTCTGTAAACACCAAAATGAGGATATGGAACACATGTTAAATTAGTGCCACTTTGCAAAGAAAAAATGGCGATAGATTGAGGATCTCTTTGGAAGAATTGATTGAGACCACCAAAGCATCCGAGAAACTATCCTCCTATGGAAAACAAGCCTCTTCTCGAGCCCAGTCCTCAACAGAGCTTGGGGGCTTGCCCTGGGGGTAATGCTATGGGATATATGGAAAGAAAGGAACTACAAAATATTTAAGAATCATCCTCTTCCTCAGGAAGTTGTTTAGTAAGGGATCATCCAAAACATCAGGAAACAATTTTGGCAGAGAAATGAGATCCTAACGATTGGCAAGTGGCTCCTCATGAGGCTATAATCCTTCACCATATGAACTTATCATCGTCAATGATTGCTCCAACCTCCTAGAAATACATCACAAAGGGAGTGGACTCACTAAATCACTTCACTTCCCCCCCATAGGGATTCATCAAGTTAAGTTTTGATGGTGCCTCGAAAGGCAACCCTAGTCTTGCAAAACTAAGAGGCCTCTTATGAGACTCTGGATCACATACTCACCTAATATATGTCAATCATTGAATATACGCGAGTAATAATGAAGTAGAATTTTCCGCTATTCATCAAGACCTACTCACAACTATCAAATTAGGGTATAGGAACATTGTAGTGGAAGGAGATTCTAGGTTAGTAATCAACACGGTTAAAAAACTGAGCTAGGGGGCTAAATGGGATAAGCTCAGTCACAGCTAGAGAACTGCAAGATTAGTGCAAGAGATAGGTTCAATTATTCACAATTATGATTATATTTTCACTAACCATGTTAGGAGAGATGATAATGGAGTTGCAGATTTCCTTGTGAATTGGGGGTATGCTCATCGAAATGACCCTGTTGAGATAACTTGGCCACCTCAATCTATGGATGGTAGGTTCAACTTCTTGGAAGTGATCCTAGAACAAGACAGGAGACATAGCTCTCAGTGTATCCAAACATTTGAACTAAACCCCTGATTGGGGTGCGAGCTAGATGTCACTCCCATCAATTTAGATTTAATGCAAAGGACATCAAGATACAAACCCACCACCCCCCACATGCTCGAGGAGATGGGTGCGGTGGCTACTTGCATGAAAGTAGTAAATGCCCACGCAGAAGGTGGAAACAAAATTATGTTAGTGTTTAGGCCTAGTTTCAATATCTCTTCGATCTCTTTTTGTCGATTCAGTGCCCAGGGGATTGCAGTGTGGATGAGTGATGTCGATGACAGAGATATGTCATGGCTCCAGCAAAGGAAGTGGACTATTCATCTTTGGGTGAGGGTAACCTAGTATGTTAATTGTTTCTTATCCCACTCCTCCATGCATTTGACTCTCTGGTCATGGGATTTGGTTTTGCATGAGTTCAAATTTTCTGCAGGTGGGAGTAACTGGGGATTTTGGGAGCCACTGGCGTCAATATTATTGTTGAGGTATTTTATCCTAACTCGTATGGTCTCTACATTAGTTTTTTATGAAATTATTCTCTCCCAAATGGGGTTATATGGGATGCCTGATTCTGGCGCTAACCCTAGGGAATGTTGTTGTCTGGTTTGGTTTGAAGACCCTAGGGTTTAGGATCGGGTCATCTTCAGCTTTGCTTGTAGGGTCTATTTATTGTAATTTATGGGGTTGAGGGAAAGTTTTAGCTCCTACATAACTAGTGGCCCCGTCATTATAAATATTTTTATGTCTGTCTTGCTATGTTCCACACCCATGGGCTTCGTGGAAGCTTCTGCAGGGTTACAGTTAAGGGTTTCCATCATTATGGTTTTGGAGATTATTATAATGTTGTTGTTGTTGGTCATGGTGGTCTCTTAAACTCTCTTTTTGGATACTATGCAAATTGGGTATGTGGTAAGGAAATTGAATTCTTGTGTGGAATGGAAGGCCTCGATAGGATGCATGGGCTGAAACTGGTGGAGATTCAACATTTTCTATTATGAAAATTATTCTTTCGTTATCCCATGGCAGTTGTGCAGGGAGGTAGGTTCACTAGGAAGTGAAGGGCTTATGGGCTCCGTCAACCACTTGTTTAGGCATCTGGCAACACCCAACTTTTCACTCGGCACTGTGAGCTAGTTGTGATGGCTAGGGCTACAAATGCTAGGGGTCATGGTAGGAGGCCTCAAGTGATAGAGTAGGAGGAACAACCTAGTACTTCAAGAAGAAGAACAAGGGGTCGTAAGTTGGTAGCCAACATCATTAATGATGCGGCCAATGCTTATCATGAGGGGACCAATGAAGAAATCAAAAGATTGATTGAGGGGTAGGAAGGAGATTTGAACTACTAGGCAAGCTCGATGGATATTGAGATGGAGGACTCACAAGTAATGGTATCGGATCCTGGGCATACTCACAAGTGAGTGACCCAGGTCAAACAGACTTTGTATCTATATTAGACCATGAAAAGTCTCTTAGTAAAGGCCTTGGAATAGATATCAATGAGCATGGCGACAACGGTACAGGAATTCCAGAAACTTTAATTCCAACTGCAAAAAGAAGATGGATTCCTACGCTGAATTGAGGATCACCTCCCCTGCCTTCTCTCGTAGACAATGCTACCTGGTTCCAATGTTAAGGACCCAGCCCTGGTCGAATCAACTTCTGTCGAGGGAGATCAATAGGATGATAGTTGATTTCAGTTTTGATTAGTATATATGCGGTTAGCTTTTAATTTTTAGCATGGTGTTTTATATGTTCATAGGAAAATAGTGTGTGGACATGATCCTGATATACAGACTTATGTAGCTTGGATAGAAAGACTTATCATTTCTTGCTACTAGATGGCTTATCATGCAGTTAGGTGGCCAATAGACTTGACTTACCTTTGGACAAGTTGAGCCCACCTAACTACTCATATGTAGATGTAACTTGCTTATATTTAATGAAAATAAGAAAATCTAACAAGCTTATGAAAAAAATATCTCACATGATTAATTATTATTGAACATATTACATTTTCTCTATAATATCATAATTGTGTTTTTTTTAACGAACAAAATTACAAAATTTTCTTTCTTCAATTTCAATGATTCTAAATTTTTATTTTTATTTTTATTTTTTTTTTTTAATTTAATATAAAAATAAGATTATTAAAAAAACGATATATATCAAAAGATGAATTTTTTATTTATTAACTACATATATTGTAGCAAAATAACTCATTAACTCAATTTCTGTCGCCTCATTATTGAAATATCTCATTATCTCAATTATTTAATGAAATAGGTAAACGTTAGCTATTTTTTGTTATTGATTAAAATAGAGTATTAAAAAAAATAGTGTGCGGTCTATACATTTCCATAGGAACCATTTTCCACAATGTGATCAATGTTGAGAAAACTAAAAGTTCTTATTTCAAAAGGAAAATGTAAAGAAGTGCATTATTACTTTTTCTTTTTATTTTTTTATTTTAATGACCTTGAATTTTAATCTTAACCAATTTTGAAAAGAATGAATTCCTCAAATGGTAAAGCTTATAATAAAATTATCCAATAAATAACAATATTTAATGAAAATCAGCCACTCCTATATCATTACAAACCAAAATTATAGATAAATTTCTTGGAAGTAGTTAAAATAAATGAAATTCAAAATTTGCAAGGGTCCATCTATTAGGCTAATCTTAGAATCTACCATTTTAGTAGTTAAGATAACTTTAAATTGGTCATTCACAAGTTTATTTTTGGTCATTCATGGGCACATCGTATTTGATGTGATGAAGCCTTTTCGAAGGTTTGAAGAATTCTAGTGTATAATGTTACACTTTTTGGAAGTAGTTCAAATAAATCAAATTCAAAATTTGCAAGGGTCCATCCATTAGGCTAATCTTGAATCTACCATTTTAGTAGTTAAGATAACTTTAAATTGGTCATTCACAAGTTTATTTTTGGTCATTCATGGGCACATCGTATTTGATGTGATGAAGCCTTTTATGATGTTACACGTAGTTTGGTAAGTGAGCTAATGAAATAATAGATATATAGTAGGTGTTTGTTTTCAGCTTCAAGGGTTTCCAAAGTAAATCTCTAAGTATCATAAAAACATGTGAATGTTGTGCTTTCCTTTATGAATTTATAAAAATACCTATGTTCACTGCTTTATTATAAAAGATAGAAACTTACATTTGGTATCAAAGTAGTTATCAAGTTCAGGGGAATGTCTTTGTTGCTAACAGACTAATTATCTTGAGTTTATAAGAAACTTGGTTTCAGTAGGAGATTTGGGGTGGTTATTCTTGTGTGACAGAAAAAAGGTGAGCAATTCTAAAATTGAAATTAAGAAATTTATTGGGAAAATATTTGAGCTATGAGAGCTCAAAACGGTAACTGAGATGTTGTCTATGGAGATTAAAATTCTAGATGAAAATAAGTGCATTAGTTTATTTTGATGGGAGAAATGTGACCTTTTCCATAATCCCACCAACGTATGGTGGAAAATGGAGCACAAGTCTCAATTGGTCTAGTTGTTGCTTGGTGTAGTAACCTCCAATTGGTATGTTGGCCTGGTTGACAATAGAGTATGAAGAATCACTTTTATTGATTTCTTATGTAACTAAACATCTACCTACTATTAGTGGTATTATTTTTTATTTCAATTTGATTCTTACATTCATTAATAGAGAATTGGGGAGATTTATTATCAAACTAGAAAAAAGCTTAGACATTGTAAACTGAATTCTTTGCTTACATATAAGCTGAGAATAAGAAAAGTGTAGACTTGTTGAAATATTGAACAAGCAACAACTATAAAAAAAAATAAAAAAATAAAAAATAAAAAATATTTATCAATAAATCTCGTGAGAGCCCTAACATTCACATAAACATATGCTAATATGCAATAGTTAAGAAATTTAATGTATGCAATTTACCAAGCAAGGATGATAGATATATCTCCTAGATATGAAAATTGTATTAATCAGTAAAATGAGGACTTCATTTAAGAAATATTCTAGAGTAGGGCCTTTTAATGAGGCATCCAATCTTTACAATCCTCCATTTTTCTCCTCCTCCCTCTTTATTTTTGAAGCAATTCTCTCTCTCTCTCTCTCTCTTCTCTCTCTCTCTCTCTCTCTCTCGCTATATATATATATATATATATATATATATATATATATATATATATATATATATATATATATATATATATATATATATATATATATATATATACACACACATAATGTAGTTAAAGAAATGGTCCTTGGGTAATAACACCTTAGGTTCCATGAAGACATTATGAATTATTCAATGAATATTGCTACCAGTGCATCTTCGAGGTAGTGTGTATGTCTATGATTTCAAAGATCCTACGGTATTCTACCTTTTGTGACTACCTCCTTGCCTTCAGTGTTTAATCTCTCAGGTCCTATATGTCGTTCTTCATTCCAACCGTGTAATAATGGAGTTGGGTTGCCTCCTTCATTTATACGATCATGATTTTTTCAATTGATTCTTCATCCACCATTTGGATTTGCTCAATCACAGGGGCCCTTGTGGCTCAAACTTTACCTATCTCATGTAATATCAGTCTAATGGAGGAAGAGCTAGATAGTACTTCCAAAGTCCCTAATTTCCATTCTTCTAACATATCAATGGCCACATTGCACGTATTTTTAGTCAACTTAATTGATACAATTTTTCTCACTTTATTTTACCCATGTTATAGATTTCAACATTTACTATAAACCAATCCTTCCTATTGTGATTTTTACTTAATTTGGGAAATGAATTGGGAGCATTGATGTGCCTTTTCCACTCTAGGATTTGATTTCGAGTTATGTTGGCTCTCTTGTAACCCCAAGATTCAGTATCCATTTCATGTAATAGATGCTCAAGCTATGTGAAGCATTTTGAAACTTGTTGCAAATTGTTCGTTAAATAAATTTGTTCACTATGGAAGTTATTATGGACTCTGATTACTTGGGATTTTTGTAGATGAATGTTAATTTGTGTATTTTGTATCTAGTCAATCCTAGTGTTGATCTTTTGTATGTGGTTATCCTTGAGTTTCTTTAGCTCATTAAAATGTGCTTCCCTGAGTTGCACTGTATGTTCCTTGGACTGAGCTTTGAAGGATTATGATAAAGATATGCATTATATATATAACTCATCCCACTTTTCAAATTTCAAAATATTATTTTGTTCCTTTTGTTTTTGTTGCAGTGACTTTATTGTTCTATTTAATTGCTCCACATCAAAGGATAAAATTTGCATGGTAGCCTTATTAGCTATCATTAGGGACTATATTTCTTGTACTGACTAACTCAACTATAAGGATGGTAGGAATATATTAGAGGGAAGGACAACCTCTTTATCATAAACCAAGAAGAAAGGATAATTTCTAATGGAAGATTTAAGGTTAACTTTATTTACCCATAGATCATAAGGAGTCATGTTGTGCTAATTCCTTTGGTGTTGCGTTACATTCTTCTTGAGGATATTCACCATGTTCCTATTTAATGACTCAGCCAAGCCATTTCCCTATGGTTTGTAGGTATTTAATTCTCATTTATTTTTCTAATTCAAATTCATTAATATTTAGGGAAGAAAAATAAGAAGAATTATCAAATGCTAAATAATTTGGAACTCCAAACCTAGTAATAATAGTTTCATCAAGGAACAATATCACCTAGTTTTCTCCAACTTCTTAAGAGGTATTTATTTATCCATCTAGTAAAATAATTTATAATGGTGAGGATGTACTTATGTTTCTTTGGCAAATTGAGGATTATTTCACCAATTATATCTAATCCCCACTATTGGGATGGTATTTCCAGTTATACTCGTTGCAGTGGGAAATTATTTATAATGGTGAGGATGAAATTTTGTTGCTTCACCAAATTCAGGATTATTTCACCAATTATATCTAATCCCCACTATTGGAATGCTGTTTCCACTTCTACTAGTTGCAATGGGAGTGTCAGATTTCTTTCTCATCCCAAAGTGTTTTGACATGTTTGACATTTGTGTGCATAAGCATGTGTGTCTTTGAGAAGCGTTAACTAGTTGTAGCCTATGAGAAGGGATTTTTTGGTTGTTTCTTCCTTCACTTCATTCCATTTGGTCAAGTAATCAATGCATACAATGATGTACTTTTTCTTTCTAGATATCTAATCAATAGTACCAATGAATTCGATGCCCCATTTTGCAAATGGCATAAAAGAAGCTTTAGGTTGAAATGGAATCCCATCCTTCTTAGTAGGCATTCCCATTCTTTTCCTCTCATCACATTAGTGTATCTCTACAAATCCTTCTGAAGGGTTGGCCAAAAGTATCCTACTTGTAGGGTTTTCTAAGATGTCACCTTTGAGGCAAACTGACCCCCATAGGGTCCATCATGGAAATATGGGAGGATGTCAAATACTTCATTATCCCCCATTCATCTTCATAGATTATAATCAAGATCCAACTTGAAGATGTTTACACTTATCCATGTGTAGGAGGCACATTTTTATACAATCTTACTATTCTCCTTTGAATATAGTTGAGGAGGGAATTGGCTAGTAGCTAGAGAGTTGACATGTCATAAAACCATGGAAACAAAAGTGATCCAGAAAAAAGATGTTCTTTTATGAGTTTCTCATCTATGACTCCTCTATCTATAGAGAAGGTTATAGGAAATCTAAAACCACAATATCTTTTCCTAGTTTGTCAATAATAGTCAAGTCAAATAATTGCAACAAAAATAACTACCTAATTATATGAGCATTCACATCTAGTTTATTCATTAAATACTTGATTATTGCATGGTCAGTATGCATGAAGACTTGGTAACCAGTGGTGTAATTTATGAATTCATTTGAGGAAAGTACAATGACGAGGAACTCTTTTTTAGTTACCATATAGTTTAATTCATCTTTGGACATATTTTTTCTAATGAAACAAATTGCATATGGGATTTCACCTCACTGTCCTAGAGCTTCCCCAATTTCCATGTTTGATGAATTTGTAGGAATGTCAAAGGGAAAAGTCTAGTTTATACCTCCAGTGATTGTTTTGTTCATTAGTTTTCCTTTTATACTCTTGAATGATTCTTGACATGGATATATCCACAAAAACTCAACACATTTTTTTAGCAATGAAAGTAAAGAAGAAATTCTAGTAAAATCTGTTATGAATCTCCTATAATATCCCACAAGGAATAAGAAGCTTCTAACAGCTTTTACTTTCGAGGGAGATGAACATTTTTAATGATGGATATTCTATTAGGGTCCACTTGGATTCCTTTTGAGGAGAGAATTCCACGATTCATTAAGAGTTGACACTTTTTATTTCTCAAGGAGATCTTCATCTCCCCACACCTTTGCAAGACCTTGCTCACATTTGAGATAGCCTCTTAGAAATCATCATTAAATCATCCATATAGGGTGCAAAGTCATCCATGTAGATTTCTACCGAATCATGCATGAGATCAGAGAATATACTAAGTAACACCTATTAGAAGGTGGTAGGGGAATTACATAAACCAAATGGGATGACTTTGTAATAAAACGTCCCTCGAGGAAATTTGAATGTGGTCTTATCCTCATCATCAGGACTAATCTAGATTTAGTTGTACCCATTGAACTCATCCAAAAAGGAAACATAATTTTTCATTGCAAGTACATCAAGGACCTGGCCAATGAAAGGCAAGAAGAAGTGATCATTTCTTATGGTCTTGTTAAGTTTTCTGTAGTCAACACAAATTCTCCATTTTCCACTATTATTGGGGACAAAAACCAGGGGAGATCCAATTCCCTATGTGAGCTCCAAGACATGAATCTTGCATCTAATAATTTATGCATTTCTTCCTTAACAATATCTTTTACCATAGGATTACTTTTCCTTTGGGGATAGTGAACTTATTTGTAATCCTCCTTGATGTATATGTGGTGAGTGTAAACAAAAGGATGTACTCCTTTCATCCCCTTACATTCCCATGCAAATTCATCGACATGTTATTTTAAGATAGTGAACAGTTAGTCCTGTTGATCAACTGACAGTAAGGAGTTGATTTTCAGTGTTTTAGAGGGGCTGAATTCTAATTATTTTATGTTCTTTTTCTTAGAATTAGAAATCAATATGTCTTCCCATGGATTTTCTTAGGAATAAATAGGTTTCCCTAGGGATGATTCTTCTCTTATCGCATTAATATTCATGATAGTAGGATATTGGTTTTTCAAAAAATTATCAATTAAATCATCTTCATCATCTTGCTTGTTGCCAAGGATGGTTTCTAATGTATGCACAAGGTAGGATGATGAGAGGAAATAATCCTCTTCTTATTAGTCTACCCATGTAGGAAAGTCATTCTCAACAAGAGTTTGATTTTTTGGGTAGATTACAAGTTGTTTTTAGGATTACCCATTGGTGATGGTCATATTGCTAACCCTACAACTAATATGGCATAAAAAATAACTAACTAACTTCAAGGAGACTAGATCCAAGGTGTAATTTTGCACCCTTCAATAATTCAGCTAGAATCTCTCCTCAAAGTCTTCCAAACACTAATTTTCTCCTTTGACCATTATGAATATTTCATCTCTCGTATCCCTTGCTCTGCAGTAATCCCAATATTTGTTGTTCAAGGTTTGCTACATTTATTCCCATGTACTGATGTTATTTCCTTATATGCTCATGAACCTTCGAAGGACTACATCCTTCAAGGTGGAAGGGAACAATTTGATATTTTTATCATCAATTATGTAATGATAAGTTTTGCATACCAAACAAATTAAAGAATAAAAATTATGTATCCTTTGTAATCAAACCATAGAAGTATGAGAGCATAGATCGATTAATTATTTTTCATTCTAGCTTGTACATATATTTCTCTAATGGGAAATATAAACACTTCTAGTCATTTATCTTCATCCATAATTGTGGTGGGCATGAAGGTATTTCTCCTTCTGCAAGCTACTCAAATATCCTTTCTTTTTGACCGAAAAGGACCTCAAACGTCACTATGTAAAGGATAGGATGCTCAAAATCAATTGGAGAAGGGTTAGCTTCTTGTGGAAGTGGGGTTTTTTGGTGGAAATTTTCTTGTCATGTCCTTAATTCCTTAGGGCATAACTGAAAATAATGTGTTTTTTTTCATTTTTCTATATTTTCTTAAAAGAAAATGGTAATATGTTATTTTGTCTTTTCTTCGCAGGAGATGAAATGAAAGAAACAAAAAATAAAATAAATAAAAATATAATGCATGCTTTGATACATCCCTAGCAATAAGGCAAAAGAGTGATGTCCCTCAATATTCCAACAACAATGTTGCACTCCCAAGGGTCACAACTTTAATTACCAACCTAAGGTTCATACAAAATTAAGAGGGGTTGACATTATATGTGTAGTAGACACTATTTCATTCTCTTATTTATTTTTATGTAGGTGGAAGCATTGAAATCAAATCTAGATGTACAGAGACCATGTTAACTAATCTATGACATAGGAAAAATACAATTGTAGAAAATAAATTGCTGAAAGGAAAATGACACACAAATATAAGTTACTTGCAATGGAAGAAACCACACATGAAAACTTCTATTCTATATACAATAAATGAAAATCACACTTTCACACATCTATGCTATCTAGAAGTAAAGGGAAAACATATTATTTAAATGAAATATTGTGAATTGAAAACTCTTATTTGCAAGAAAAAGTTGTTCTATGAAGCAAATCAACAAAATAATATACAATGTTTATATACCTCCAAGTTCTAGGAGTGTTTTATATACTAAATAATTCAAATCATGAATTTATTTCATATGTGAGTGAGAATAGAGGGTCGGTTACAAGTTTCTACAGGAGTACCTAGTTTGCTATAAGAGATAGTCCAACATGCATGTAACCAAGCATAATGTGAGTATAAGAAGCAAGGAAGTTGTGGAAATGTTAGAAAATGATAAAAGCAACCTTATCAAATGTTCAAGAAAGCTTGTGAAAATTTAACCGAACAAAACTAAAATCAGTGTGTTTCCTATAGTTGCAAAATTGATTACAACACAAAAGAAAATTGTCAACAATAAATGGGAACAATAGTGAACAATAAATGTGTAATAGAAAAACAAATGAAGTAAATGAATATTTTAAATGAAATTAATCAATGCTACTACTACAACTAAATTCTCAAATAACCTTTAAGAAAGATCTATTCATAATAACCTTTTAATTAACCATGCATGGGTTGTATGGAAAGGTGACTTTTAGAATGCTAAAAAAAAAAAATAAAAGAATAACACTAACAAAACTTACAGGTTGGATTTGCATATCCTTGAGTGGGCCCAATCCAATGATGCTTAGAGTACCTTAGAGGAAATTTGTAACCACCCCTCCCACATTTACCCGCTTTCACAAGCCCTCTAGGTAAATGGGAAGCAAAGTGGTACTATGACATGGCCCAACCTCTAAGTTCTAGTTATTGATGTGGTCACTATAATCCGAAAACTTATTGACACCTCTCAAGAGTACTAGATCACCAAAAATTCAGTTGAAAACCTCTGATGACTAGATCCTGAGCTAGAACTAGTTTTTCTCTGACCTAACCCACAATTGCACCCACAACAAGTCATGTGTGCGGTTACGAGGCTTCAATGTTAGGTCCCTATACTACTAGTGTAACCCCTCATTGTTATTAGTGCAACCCCCTTATTATATTTTTGTGCCCATGTAGTCCCCATATTGTTATTATTGTGCCCCATAGAAGCCCACTATTGTTATTATTATGCCCTTACAATATTATTGTTATGTCGTCTCAGATTATATTATCACCCCTTAGACTCCTATATATAGAAAGGAGGTCTTGTCATTTGTATCATCCAAGAATTATTCATTTGTGTAATGTAAAGGAGGTTTCCCCCTTGAAGAGGCTAATTTCTAAGGCATTGAGCTATATTTTCTATCTTTTTGTGAACTGGTTTCATAACATTTGGTATCAGAGCTTTGGATTTTAGGGTTTCGCTACTCCAAACAGGTCATCGTGGAATTTCACTCTAAAAAAATTTATGCGATGTTTCAGAAGCTTAAAACAAAACCACTTTTAGATGACATCTTGCTGAACCTTGGTTCCAAATTTCAGATCTCGTCACACTGTATTTTTGGAGATATGATCTAAGGAAGTTAGGGTTTGTTAAAGATCCATAATTCCATCACAAACACGTCATTGTGGAATTGTCACTTTAATTATTTGTCTACAATGTTGCAGACTCTGAAATTAAAACCCATTTGCAGAAAAAACCTGTTGAAGATCAGGCCCAAATTTTAGATCTTGTTTTGTTATATTTTCGGAGACAATCCAAGATATTTAGGGTTCCTGCGGGCTCCTGAATTACATCCCAAATAGGTGACCTTGGGAAAATTTTCATAACGTTCTCTTTGAGCATAAGATTGAAATTTTATAAGAAGTTACAGAAAGAGGACATATTGTAGTATTTTGTCTATTGGTTTTAGGGCCTAAGGTGGAAACAGTGACACGTGGCACTTCGCACATGTTTGCTCTATTGAACCAATCTATAAGCAAGTCATCATGGGAGATTTGTCATAACTCTTCCTTGCAGAATCCAATCTTGATCAGACTTGCGGGGTTAGAAATCGGAATCAGAGGGCTGCTGCAGGATGCAATTTCATAACTTGGAGATCTTAAAATACAAAGTTACATTCGTTTCAAGATCGGGCTCCTAAAATCAAGAAAAGGAAATATAAGCAAGTTTGATGGTAAGGATCCGTTAAATTGGATATTGTAGATGGAGCAATAGTTTGATCTACATGAGGTGCAACTGTTAGAAAAGGTATGTATTACGTATTTATATTTAGAACCAAATCAATTTTTATGGTATGAAGTGCTCTGCTCTCATAAACCACTTTTCACGTGGAAAATTTTCACGGAGGAAATGATGGCACATTATGAGGATACAAAGAGAAACACCTTCTTTAGCCAATTGATAAATCTCAAACAAAAGGGTCCAATGGTAGAACACATTAACGACTTTCAAAAATTGAATCTAAGGGTAAATGATATTCTATAGAAGAAAAGGATTGATGTCTTCATAGGGACTTTAAAGGATAACATTCAACATGAGGTTCATCTTTGGGAACCTAATTCATTGGAGAAGGCATTTAGGTTGACAAGAAAATTTGAAAGAAAAATTATGGAAACAAGGAATCCCACCACTCACGACTATAATTATGGAAGTGTTTCTTCTCCTAGCCTTCCACAACCTACAAGGTTTACACCACAACAATTGGAAAAAAAAAAGAGAAAAAGGGCTTTGTTACAATTGTAATAGAAAATACACTAAAGGTCATAAGTGTGCTGAGAAGAAATTATTTTACATAAAATTATGAAGAGGACGAAGAAAAGGATCAAGAAACATCAAAAGAAGAGGATATACACCAAGAACCAACCCTAGAGAAAGAAGAAATGAATCCGACCATATCTTGTAAAGCATTAGCAAGAATTACCACTCCTCAAACTCTCAAGATAGAAGGACATATCAAGAAGAAAAAGGTTCAAGAAGTGAAAGATCACATCGAGGAAGAAGAAATGAATCTGACCATATCTTGTAATGCATTGGCCGAAATTACCACTCCTCAAACTATTAAGATAGAAGGACATATCAAGAAGAAAAATGTTCAAGAAGTGAAATATCACATCTAGCTTCAAGAAATGAATCCAACCATATCCTGTAATGCATTGGAAGAAATTACCACTCCTCAAACTCTCAAGATAGAAGGACATATCAAGAAGAAAAAGATTCAAGCAGTGAAAGACCACATCGAGCATCAACAACAAGTTCTCCAACTTGTAAAGGATAACGCCACTTTGGTGCAAAATCGAATGAAACAACAAACAAATCAACATCGCAGTGAAAGAAGTTTTGATGTAGGCGATTGGGTATTTTTATGGCTACATCTCAAGCAAGCTATTTATCAGAAGGAAATGTTGGCAATACTACATGCACTTAAGAAATGGCGACCTTACCTAATGGGAAGACACTTTAAGGTAAAAATGGTTCATGACAGTCTTAAATTCTTTTTAGAACAAATATTATCTTTAGAAGAATAGAAAAATGGGTCACAAATATGTTGGGTTATGACTTTGAGATCATCTACAAAAAAGGGAAGCAAAATGTTGGTCCAGATGCACTCTCAAGAAAGAATGAGGATGTGGAAGCATTGTTTTGTGCTATGTCTATTATCAAACCAGATTTGATAAATGAAGCAAGGGATGAATGGAAGAAGGACAAAGAAATGTGGCCACTCATTCAAAAGTTGCAGAAGATCCTATTTCAAACAATATTGCCAAAACTTTCCGAGGAAGGAAAAATCATATTGGAACCTAGAGCAATCATAGAAACAAGAACCTGACAGCTACAAAATCGATCAATTTCAGAGTATCTCATCAAGTGGAAGAAATTACCCACTGAGGATTCCACATGGGAGGACAAGAATTTTATACAGAAGCATCCAGAACTACTCAAGCATTGAGGACAACACTTTTTGAAGGAGAGGGGCATGTTAGGTCCCTATACTACTAGTGTAACTCCTCATTGCTATTAGTGAAACCCCCTTATTATATTGTTGGGCCCATGTAATCACCATATTTTTATTATTGTGCCCAATAGAATCCCACTATTGTTATTATTTTTCCCTTACAATATTATTATTATGTCAACTCTAATTATATTATGACCCCTTAGACTGCTATATATACAAAGGAGGTCTTGTCATTTATATCATCCAAGAATTGTTCATTTGTGTAATGTAAAGGAGGTTGCCCCCTAGAATAGGCTAATTTCTAAGGCGTTGATCTATCTTTTCTATATTTTTGTGAGATGGTTTCATAACATCCAACCACACTCATAAGCCTCGCCGGTAGTGATTATGACCTAAATTATTCAGTTTTGAGCATGTGGTTCAAGTATCTGTGCCACTTTTTCAGACTAGCCCTTAGGCACCTACATAGAATTTCATGAAACTTTCTAGAAGAATGTTTAAGATGACAACAATACCAAGCATTAAAAATTGAACAAGATCTTGACATAGACATGCCTAGTACACAATAGAAATTTTGTCTAACACATGGTAAGCATGTAAGGTATAGGTCATGAATGCATATCTGAGTCTAAATATTTGTGCACTAGATGAAAATCACTAAGAAGGTCTAATTCCCTCTCATTTAGCAACAACAACACTTGTTAGCCCATGCATTCATCAACCATTCATTAACTTATTATTGATGGTGCTTGAAATATGTCAACCAAGGGGATCTCCTTGATATAAAGTCCCAATCAGACCTCACACCATTTTCTATAGGAGTCCCATCCAATATAAAGTCCATGTTTCAAATCATTAAATATTTATCTTGGCTCTGGCTATCAGCACATGAGAGTGATGAAATGATGTCTTCAAAAAGCAAGGGAGGTGTGTCTGGTAAGTGTGCCATTGCAACTCTGTCAAGGTTCTTCTACTGCAAAAGGGGAGAGAAAAGTAAGCCTCTAAGTGAGAGATAATAGTGAGACCCAGGAATATATACACATGAACCATAAGGACCCATCTAACATCCAATGGAATAGTCCACAATGGATGTAATAGTCATTACAACCAATCAAATGAGGAAAGATATGTCTAACATCCAATGGAATAGTCCACAATAGATGCGACGATCATTACAACCAAAAAACAAGCAATGATTTGTCTAGTATCCCATGGAATAATCCACAAGGATGGGACAATGATAACAACCATTACAATAAATTCTCAATAATACAAGCACTAACATAACCTAAATAGTTCAACTTTCTTAGTACATGTGAAAGAAAATGTTGAGTAAAAACATCCACATAATAGCCTTACAAACATTCATATTCCATGCATGAAGAACGTGTCAGCCTTAAAAGGATTTTGTTATTAAGAAAAAGTTCCAAGACAGATATTTACATTGTACATCACTAGCCCAGTAGTGGGAAATTGAAGCCACTCCTTGCTCCTAAAAGAGCTAGCTGATCTCTCTAATGTCTTGCAAGAGGACCTAAGGTGAAAATTCCTCTGCTCATACAATGAGTGGGTATATATAACCAAGGGGCGATGGTTCCCCCTTTGTGGCTCTATGACTACCCTCATGACTGTTCACCTTCCTATGACTCTTCATATTCATGTGTATCCTTTGGACATCCACTTTACAATACATTTGGATACAATACACATGGTCCACTATAGTGATGTGGCATATGACTACTAATGACATGACATTGCTGACATGTACTACATGATCATGTGGCAATGTCAAGTTTTTGTTGCTGCCAAGTGCTAGATGTCTTCTTGGATATGCTTTCTCTTCTCTTCTGCATGCCCATGTAATGTAGAGTCTTCAATGATCTTAAGTCATGGATGATAGTTACAAACTTGTGTCCCTTTGATTCCCCTTGATAGATCCACTTGTGAGTTCAGTTGCAAGAGAGTTTTTAGGCAGGCTTCCCTCCTTTTCCTTCTTCATCATTTCACCATGACTTAATAGTCTACATGTTCCTTCAATTCACTCATGACGGGACAACATCAATCTGAAAACCTCCTGGTCTAAGGTGATGCATTAGGGGAATTTTGAGGTGTAAAATGGGCCTCCTAACGAAATTATAAAATAATAGTGGAAATAATGAAATAATATTAGATTACATCATCAAAGTTTAGAGGGAAAAAATAAAAAACTTGTAACGCTCTCCTCCCACATCCACTCAAGCAACTGGTTGTCTAGGGTAAACATGCGACGAGAGGCCACTATGATATGATTTGACCTCCTAAGTCACATTAACGAAGTGGAACTAAAAGAAACAAACCATAAATAAATTCAACATCAGTCTTAGGACCCTTAGGAACCAATCCAACACTTCAAGAATCTTGCCCTTGGGTCCCACTAAAATTTTGGACAACTTGACCTCTAGACACTTTGATGCTATGGGCATGCTAGTGTCTAGTGGCTTTTGGATGCTCTCACAGGCTTGTAAGCGAGCATCCAAGGATTCTTTTGCTTAGTTCTGTGTTAATTTCCCTGGGAATTAAGCCACGTTTTCAGGCCTAGAGGTTAGGTCACTGCCCAAAATTACATGATACCTTGAGAATAGTAAATTAACAAGGATATGACAATGCAAAAGAAATCATTTGGATGAGACCCTATACCCCTACTACCCATGACAGGCATTTCATCAAACATATCATGAATATGTAACTTACAGGTGTAAACAACAAATATAAGCATAGGGGTCTCGTACTTAGCTGAGAATCACTAAGAAACATTGATGCCTCCACACATCAACTACCATTCCATCCATTATGTCATAGATACATTGATCATTCATTTACAAGTAAAAACACGATGATATCCATACATAGCTATTGTCATAAAACATATAAATAATCAAGATAATAGTAGCATAAATACTCATGAAATCACAACCATATAAACCACATATAATCCAGTATATTACTCATATAAACACAAGGAGATATAACCTCATATTGATGATGCAAAATCCAAAACTGGGATGGGACTTCCACATTCTACCCGAACAAAGAATGGTTGAGCCAAATCTCTATTCAACCATTCACCCTTGTGCCATATTCTAAGCATGAATGTGGGATCTCATAGAAAACATTAATCAAAACTCATCAAGGGCTTCTAGACGCCATCCACCTCAACCCATCAAATAGTGATTCCACCTCATGGTCAGACATCATAAAACCATTATCAAATCGGTCTCTATCCAAGCCATCTAGGGCTCCAAAGAATTTGTTCCAATCAAGGCAATAGGAATAGTAACTCAACCCATAGCTACCACTGGGCTCCACAACATTTGTCCAACCAAGGCACCAGGACTAGTAACTCAACCCACCAAGGGCTCAAGAGCATTTTTCCAACCAAGGCTACGAGACTAGTAACTCAATCTAATCTATTAGAGGGCTCCAAAGAATTTGTCCAACCAAGGCTATTGGACTAGTAACTCAACCCAAGCAATTACAGGGCTCTAGATTGTTTTTCCAAGCAAGGTTCCAAGAACTAGTAACTCAACCCAAGCTAAGCAAGCATAAGAAAAAACTAAACAAAAAGAGGAAATAAACCCATAATCTCCATGGATATCCAAGACAGGGCAAGGCTAGGTAATCCACTCTCAATCCAAGAAATCCTCCATAGTAATGACAAATCATGACCAAAATCCCACATGCATATGCCATGCATTCCAAAACTAGTGAGGAAAACATACATGCAAATCGGTACCTATAACTAAATCATGTTGTAGCTATTGATCCTGATGCCATTTTTTGCTTTCCTTCTCTTCCATTGCCTTATTGCTCCAAAAATCCAAGTATGCCACACTTTCCAAGAGTGCTCCAAGAAAACTCTAAGTCTCCAAGAATATGAGAGAGAGATAATAATGAGAGAGCTCCAAAACTGAACTGACAAAAGGTTACCGAATGATCCTAAAAAGACTTTTTATGAATGAGGCCTGTATTTTCTTCATTTTACATTATTTCCCTTTAATTTCCTCCTCACATGAAACTTGTGACCTTTCACCTCCCTTTTCTCCTAATTTCCATTGTTTTGGTAAATAAATGTGCCAAAAATGCCATTTTGCCTTTCCAAGGCCTTAGCTATTGCCTTTGCCAATTTCCTTAGCCACTAATCAATCACAAATGATCCCATTCACCAGGATTTTTCACACCATTCAACTTGAATAAGTGTCCCATCAACCGCAGTTATTATTTTTCCTTTATTAGCTTTTATTACATGGAATTTTCACCAAGGTTGTTACAAAACTACATTTTCAACTAGTATTTTCAACTTATCTCCCTATGGGTTCACCCAAATTTTGAGAGAGAAGACTCGTTGGATGCAGAAATTTATTCCTGATCGGAGGAGTACCTATGTTGCATGCTTTTGATGGACCCTGCTACATGTAAAATGAGAAATACATGAAAAATGTGATTGCAATTACGCTTTTTTTTAAATGTATTTCTCATTTTCCCTGTAGCACGGCCCATCAAAAGTATGCAACATGGGTACTCTTTGGATGAGGAATTAAATTTTGCATCCAACAAGTACTCCCACTTGAAATTTGAATAAAACATTAGGGACATAAGTTAAAAATATGAGTTCAAAAATTAGTTTTATTATTTTATTATTTTTGAATCTTTTTACTTTTTTACTCCAAAAATGTTGAATCATCCCCCATGGTTGACATCATCATCTGGATTCCTATTGGTTCTTATAAAGTTTATTTTGGTTGTACATTTTTCTTAGGAGGCCCATTTTGGACCTCAAAATTCCTCTAATGCATTATTTTCTGTGAACTAAAGCAAGGACAAGTCACATGCTCGGAGAAAGGGCTTAGTGATTGTGCATTTCATAGCTCCAGCAGATAGGGGGGACCTTGATCACTAAGACTGCATAGTGCACAGCTCAGGCCAGACTGTGGGAACGTTTTCCACAACCCTCACTTAGGGAAAAATTTGCGCAATGCCCACTTAGGGAATATTTTGCGTAGTGACCACTGAAGGAAAAAATTGAGCAGTGCCCACTAAAGGAACAATTTTCAAAGGGGCCAATGAGGAAAACTTTTGCGCAGTGCCCACTGAGGGAAAAATTTGCACAGTGCCCACTGAGGTAGAAATTGCACAATGTTGTCTAAGGGGAAAATACACAACGGGAAGATATTGTGCAGTTCAAGTAGGAAGTGGAGGATGTGAGATGGGGCCTTGGGAAAATAAACTACACAATTCCATGATGCAAGGCAAACTGGGGAGAAGGGAGGCCTAAAGAGAAGATCCACACAATTTCCGAAGATAGTGAGCTCCGGCTAAGGGAAGGACACAGGAGGGACCATCTGTGTAGTTTTGGAGGCTAAGGGAGGTTGGGATCTCTATACATTATGAAGTTTCTGTAAGAAAGGGAAAATCTTGAGGGTTGAAGGTGTGAAGTGCGTAGTTCAAGGCAGATTGGGAGGCACAACTGCGCAATTATGGAGGTCAAGGGAGGTTGTTAGACTCTGTAATTGCACAAAACAACAACCCTAGAGGAAAGTTATTGTGCATTGTGTAGTTCAAAATAGCAAGATCACATCCAAGCAGGTTGAGACAGTGCATTGCGTAGCTCAGTCAAGGCTCGGTGAAGCTAAGTTGCCTAGTCAGGAAGATTTTCCGAAAATGGCTAAGTGCAGGAAGGGAAATGGAATTGTGATGAACTTGGAATGTGATCACACACTTAGCATAATTTGATGACACAACAACAAAAATCATCAAAACAAATAAACAAAGCATTCCCATATGATTTACTACCTCAGGACAAGATCTGACAAGTGTGACACTTAAAGATAGACTTTGGGACAACCGTGATGACACTTGTGTGACAGCGCTCAGGAATTTGTGTATGGATCTGATGGATATTTGCATGGTTAGGAAAACTCATATCAACAAATATCGACCTTCAAAACCAGTGGAAAAAGGCTCGAAAACATTATACAACAAACAAACATGCTAAAATATGACAATTAATCCAACAACCAAAAGGGGTCAAATAACTTCAAGAAATCTCATGGAATAAGCTTGAAACGATCAAGGGAAATACCAAGGAATACTCCAAAATTTTAATGCAAGACAAAATTTTGGAGGGTGTTGTAGCAACTACAACACTTCGTGACACACTGGTTGAGCTCTAGTTTCTCTGCCTTGGTTAGTTTATTCTATGTAGGGCCTTGGTTTCTTATGGAGTATTGATTCATCATGCATATCACTTTGGTCTTCCCACTTATGCCATGGGTAGACATGGTCCCCTCTATGTTCAAATGTCGCAACAAGAATATTCCAATTTAATTTGTCCTTGAATTAAATTGTGAATTAAAATCGAATTTAGCCTTAACAGCTACTTGGAGATAATTAATTAAGTTATTTTGACTTAATTAGTTGGAGAAATTCAAGTTAGAAGTATTTCTGAAGTCATGCAAGAGTTATCCCTAAAATTTAAGAGATAAGATTGAGTTATATTTGAATTGTAATTATTTAACTCAATTTACTGAGTTAAGTCCAGCTAAATTAGTTCCAAACTATTTGAGGAACTAATAGAGAGTTAATAGTCATTTGATCCATGAATGCACTCAACTAGTGTACTCTAGTTAACTGAAGATTCCCTCATTAGAAACTCATGCATGTCTATTCTAAGAAAGACCCAGTTGAGATTAAAGACAACGACAGTGTACTATCAGTTGCATGTGTTTTCTTATAAACAAAACTCATGCATGTAGTCAAGGCATCATTCCTTAAGGATTACATAGTTATGACAGTGTGTGAGATCAGAGTGTTCCACTTGGTTGAAGGTGAATCATCTTAGAGGAAAAACACAAGGAAATAGGAGCTTGGAGGTTAGAGAGGAAGGTTGGAGAGAAGCCTAGATTTCCTGTGAACATCTGTGAGGACTGTATTAAGAGTTGGCTAGCTGTTAGAGCTAAGGCTTTGTATAATTCTTATGTATTTCTACCTTGTATGATAATACAGATAGTGGGGTTTTTCGCTGAGGCTTTCCCCAAAGTATTTTCATGTGTATTTTGCATTGATTCTTCTTCTTCTGGTTATATTGTTCAGCTCAATCTTTAAGCTTCCGCAAAATTGATAGTAGAAGTAGGTTATAGTATTCTGCTTTCATTTATATTGCATTATCAGGTTAAACTACATTAGATTTTCTACATGGTATCAGAGCGATATTTGTAGAGAATTTTTCACAGGATATCGGAGATGTGAACAATATACTAAGAAGAGAATTCAAAGTTTGAAGTTCAGGGCTGCATGTGCTTATCAAATTCATATCATACTTCAAGGTTGGTGAATGGCGTTCTATGGCTTGAGACTCGAGTATGCCTTGGAAGGTAGCTCGAATTACATAGCATGGAAAGATACAATGGAGGTTGTATTAGAAGACAATGGCTTGAAGGAATTCATTGATAAAGAAATCCCAAAGCTAGCTTTAAATAATGCACAAGAGTTGGCTGAGTGGAAGAAGTGTGTGGCGAAGGCGAGACGGATCATCCTTGAGGGAGTTTGAGACCATATTGTCTCGTGTCTCCATGGGAAGGATACTCCAATTCAATGTGCAATACGTTGAAGGACATCTACCAGAACAGTAGCAATCAAAGGAAATTGGAGCTCAAAGATAAGCTTCGAAAAATCAAGATGGAGAAGGGCGATACTATTTCCACATATCTGAACAAGCTCACCACCTACAGAGATGAACTTGGCAATGTGGGAATAACTGCTACCGATGAAGATATGGTGAGCCTCGCTCTCCTTAGCCTTCCTAAGAGTTGGAATAGATACCAGGACTCTATGAATGGAAGGGAGAAACTGCCAGATTGGGAATGAGTGTGGTTGGATTTGATGCAGGAGGAGATCAAGAGGAGCATATGAGATGGTTCTTCATCCAAGGATGATGATGAAGAAAATCTAGCCTTAGCAAGAAAGGAAAGGAAAGGGAAGTGGAAGGCTTCCCATTCCAAATCAAATTCTTATCATGGAGGGAAGAAGGGGACATGTCTAAATTCAAAGGCTTTAATTGTCATGATATGGGACATTATGTGACTAAATGCCCATTGTAGAAGTCCAAGAATGGATCCTCGGAAGGGTCGGAAGGTGAGGCTTTAGCCTCTCAGTTCGAAATGAACCTTACCCTCATCGCATGCATTGTGTCATCGATGATGGGTTTTGTCTGGTATTGACAGTGGAGCCTCATTCCACATGACCGGTGATAAAATTTTATTCAGTGCCTTAGAGGAGAAAGACCTCAAGATGCACATGGATATGGGTGATGACGGAAGGTATAGTGTTTCAAGAGTGGGCACAATTACTTTTTAGAGGGAGCATGGAGATCCTCTCACCTTGACAGATGTGATGTATGTGCCTGGATTGAAGAAGAACTTGGTATCTGTTGCAATGTTGGAGGACAAAGGCTACGATGTTGTCTTCAGTAAAGGAAATTTGTTCCTAAGACACAGCCACAGGTCAAACCATGAGGATAGGGATTCGGGTGAAAAATCTCTATAAACTAGAGGTAGATGATTGTGCAACATTGAGTACGAAAGACAAATTGCTGCAAAGCCAAGGCATTGCCGAGTTGTGGCACAGGCGGTTGGACCATTTGCATCATGGGGCTTTGAAGATAATGCAACAGATATCTACAGGACTTCCCAAAGGTAGACTTGAGCAAGTTGACACATGCAAAGGTTGTACCTTAGGAAAGTACACCAAGTTTTCCTTTCATGATTGAGATAGTTGAGCAAAGGCTATCTTAGAGCGAGTTCATACTGATGTGTGTGGACCATTCTCAATGGCATCCACCATGAAGCAAAGGTATTATGTGATTTTCATTGATGACTATTATTGTAAATGCTAGATTGATTTCATGCAAAAGAAGGACCAAACTTTCACAAAGTTTTATGAGTTCAAATCTTTGGTTAAGAAAGAGTCAAGGAAGTAGATCAACAGCTTGAGAAGCGAAAATGGTGGAGAATATGTCTCTCAAGAGTTTAAGGACTTTTGTGTAGTGGAAGGAATTAAACAAGATTTGACGGCACCTCATAACCCATAGAAGAATGGGGTGGCTGAGAGGAAGAACAAAACTATTGTAGGGGTAGCATGGGAAATGCTACATGACCAAGGCCTACCACTCCACTTGTGGGTTGAGGCATGCAACATAGCGGTCTATTTGTAGAATAGAAGCCCGCATCACATACTTGGGATGAAGACATCAGAGGAAGCTTTCCCTGGTAAGAGACCAGATGTGGGTCACTTCCGGATCTTTGGCTCATCGGTATATTGCCATTTCACAAAGGATGCATGGAAGAAGCTTGAGCTAACAATAGAATTGGGAATATTTGTGGGGTACATTGATACCTCACAACTATCGGGTGTACTTGCCTACCATTCAGAGGACAATGGTTCACAGAGATCTCAAGTTTGATGAGCAGAAGGGCATGCGAGTTTCCCTTGAGAGGGAGCTCCAACTATAGGCTGTAGAGGAGCTATTGGATCCTAAGGAGAAGGAGACTCAGACTGATGCAGAGTAGTTGCATCCAGAGGTTCTAGGAGTGGAGACATCCACTCAAGTAAAGTCTTCCAGAGATGGACAGAAGTGCACAAGAGAAGATGACAGATTTTTGGAGGATGCAAGAGAGAATGTGGGAGCACCATCTTCTCAGCACAGACATAAGAGGTCACTTGAGAGGTACACTGGGTACATGGCCCTTGCTAGGGAATGTGTTGAGACCGAGCCATCTTCCTTTGAGGAAGAAGTGCAGCGGCCAGTTTGGGTTGATGCTATGGTTGAGGAGTTTGACTCCATAGTTCGTAACAGTGTTTGGGATGTGGTTTCGAGACCGGAGAACAAGTCAGTTGTGAGTTCTCGTTCGCTTTACAAGTTAAAGCAAGTTACTAATGATGGGAGGATCATGTTGTTGTAGTATATTTCGACAGAGGAGCAAGATGCTGACATTTTGAGAAAGGCATTGTCAAAGTGTAAATTCGAGTTCCATAGAGACAGGATTGGGGTTGCAGATAATCCCTTTCTTGTTGGGAGGGAGTGTTGAAATGTGGCAATAAGAATATTCTGATTTCATTTGTCCTTGAATTAAATTGTGAATTAGAATCAAATTTAGTCTTAACAACTACTTGGAAATAATTAATTAAGTTATTTTGACTTAATTAGTTGGAGAAATTCAAGTTAGAAGTCTTTCTGAAGGCATGCAAGAGTTATCCCTAAAATTTAGGAGATAAGATTGAGTTATATTTGGGTTGTAATTAATTAACTTAGTTTACTGATTTAAGTCTAGTTAAATTAGTTCTAAATTGTTTGAGGAACTAATAGATAGTTAACATTCAGTTGATGCATGCATGCACTCAACTAGTGTACTCCAGTTAACTGAAGATTCCCTCATCAGAAACTCATGCACGTCTATTTTGAGAAAGACCCAATTGAGATTAAAGATGAGGACAATGTACTATCATTTGCATGTGTTTTCTTATAAAGATAACTCATGCATGCAGTCAAGGCATCATTCCTTGAGGATTATGCAGTTCTGACAGTGTGTAAGATCAGAGTGTTCCACTTGGTTGAAGGTGAATCATCCCAGAGGAACAACGCAAGGAAATAGGATCTTGGAGGGAAGAGAGGAAGGCTGCAAAGAAGCCTAGATTTCCCATGAGCATCTATGAGGATTGTACTGAGAGCTGGCTAGCTATGAGAGCTAAGGCTTTGTATAATTCCTATATATTTCCACCTTGTATGATAATACAGACAATGGGGTTTTTAGCTGAGGCTTTCCCCAAAGTATTTTCATGTGTATTGTGCATTGATTCTTCTTCTTCTAGTTATATTATTCAGCTTAATCTTTAAGCTTCCACAAATTGATAGTAGAAGTACGTTATAGTATTCTGCTTTGATTTATAATGCATTATCGCGTTAACCTACATCAAATTTTCTACACTCTATACCTTCTCAGTTGAAAAAAACATAAGGTTCATCATAATCAAAATGTTTTGAGTTGGGAAGGGTAGTTTAGCTCGTGATCTTAAGATTTTCAAAGTATATTTTTTCATCTCTAGTGTTGTTTTGTTGCCAGTAAGCCTAGAGATTACCCCGTTGGAGTCATGCAGGAACATAAATATTGCTCTGTTTCCAGTGAGCCTGGACAGTACCCCGATGGAGTTTCTTGCTTCACATCTCCGTGCAGGAAGCCTTTCTCTTCTTTCACCTTTATTTATTTATTTAAAGATAATTATGCATCAACACTTATTTATTTTGGGGCGGGAAAGGGATACTAACTTATTGAGAGCATAAGAGGTTGGTCCCTTAGAGAACCATATAGATACCTATGATTGAGGTTTGCTTGTTTAGATTTTTCCCCTTCCCCATTTCTACTAATTGGATAAGCTTGATAACACCAACAAAAAAACTGAGTATAAGCATGAGATTCCTGGACTAGACGTGGGTTCATGGTTAGACCAAAACTCTCCTTACAAATGGGTCGTATTTTCTGTTGGAACTTCATTGACAAAAAGATGTAAAAAACACAAGGTGGATAGAAGGCTAGCCAAATGTTGAAGTGTCACAAGACTCTTTATAGTTCGGCCACACACATGCTAAACAGCCAAAACGAGTCTAGGAACAACACTTATTCGCATGATGAAAAGGAAAGGAGAAGCTCAACAAGAAAGAAAACAAAGAACAAGGAAACAAAATTAGAAGACAAGAAGCAAAATTGCTAAAGAAAACATGATGTAGATCCAGAATAAGGAAATGAGGACAGACTACAGGGAATGAGTGTTGAATGAGTGCAAGAGAGGGAAAACTATGATGCAACTAATCCTACTCCTAAACTAACAACTAGAAGTTCGGCGTCACATATAATGAAATTTCCAGTGAAGTCATCGTAGTTGTTCCCGACGTGCATTCACATAGATACGAACAGTTAAAATAGATATAAAGAAATGTGCAACAGAAAAGATAAGAACTTGAATAACTTGCACAAGAAAAGGAAGGTCTTGTGTGTGGGCAAAAAGATATGTCACAACGGCTACTTTCATGTAATTTGTGTTCTTACCTTTCCGATGAATACCATCTTTCAACAAATCTTGGAAAATTTTTGCTGATGTGTCCCCATCGACACTAAACTATTTAGCAAGTGTGAGAGAAGATCGAAACATGTTGTTCACGATAGAACTTTCCAGGTAAGATTACTCCAACCATTCAACGATTGGATCTTACAATTCATGACAACCCTCTTGAAATATTTGGAAATATGAGTTTTCAATTAGAAACATGGCATTATGCTGAGAATCTTGTAGGGGAAAATAGACTTGATCATTTTCAGCAATCACATTGAGACAATGAGGACCCAACATAACTATCAACGAAGGTTGTAGGGTTTCAACTACTCGATGCAAATCTCAATAGTGAGATATTGAACGATGAAAGTCAAGAGATGTAAAATCATTGTCCCTGGATGTGCTGATGGGAAAATGATAAATGAAATGATAGTCATCAAGGATAGAAGAATGATCAGATGTGCTGATAGAAGAATCAAATTCCAAGTTTGTGATCAAAAAAGATAAATCAATTTGAATGGTTTTGCTAATGTTTTTAATAATAGAATCATCTTCTTCACATGTTGAATGTGATAGTCCATTTCTTTGTACTAATTGGTGACACACTATACTAGCATCATAATCATCAAGAGAAGTGGGAAGGGAGGCTAGTACAACAGACACATGACACTAGTTAGGATGGAATGAACAAAAATGAGATTGATTCACACAATAATGTGTGCATACATTCGAAATCAAGAGGGTTTTAGGTGTAATGGAGGACAAGATTCAAGATATGATATTCAGAAGAAATCTTAGAGCTTATCATATGAATTCCATATGATATCTAAGAATCCTTCGGTAAAATATGGTCTTTTGAATGATCAACTTCCACAAGAGGTACACATTCCGGACCTGAGTTTATTGCAAGAGACTTGCATGAAGACGAATGAACCAAAAAATATTCTTGAGCTCGGTCAAAACTAAAATCTTGAGAGTTTGAAAGATTACATCTGAAATGCCAAACATCTTTGAGAAAGAGATTTACACTAAATGAAACCATTCAAAAAGAAGGTTTGTGTGAGAGAAACAAGATCTGACTTAGTTTAGGGTGCTTACTAGAGTCGCGAGATCTTGACATAACCATCAATAGAAGTTGAAGTGTCTCAACTCCCTGACAGGTCTCAGAACTTCCTAGGATTGTAGAATCGCATTTTGAAGCTTGAACCAAATCATGCATGGTTTGAGGATATATCTTGTTGTTGGTTTCAATACTACTCACTAGATTGAAGCCATGTTTGTCACAAGCTTCACCATATTTTTCAACTTCAACAATTAGATTACTCAAATGGAAAGGCTCTTCTCATAGAAATTTCAAAGATAAATGAATCGAGGAAATTTCGTGAGAAATATTATTTGAAGAGTTGTCTTCATGCAAGAAAAGAGATGATGAGGGGTGGGAAGGGTACTCTATGTGTTGACAGTTTTCAATCTCATCATGGACAACCTCACCGCCTTGTGATAATTCATCAAATGAAGAAACCAAAGAGCATGGAGAGTCTCTGTCGCATGCAGATGCACTGCAAATGGCAGGACACAAGGGATAGTGAGGTGAAGTGGAAGTTTCGATATGAACATCGCCTTCGACCGAATCAAGTTTTGGATGAAAGGTAAGATCTTCCTAAGAAACCAAAAGATCAAATGATGCACTTGGGCATTTGTTATTGCGTACACGAGCATAATTATCTTCATTAGAATGATTATTTCCCAAGGCTAGAGATTGATCGAAAGAATTGATTACATTTGATTCACTGCCGAGATTAGAATATTGGAAATCATCCAAGAATGCAAGTGCATCATCTTGACATGAAGGATCTTGAAAAACATAAGAAATATTGAAAGAAACTTCACCTTCCGCCTCCTCTACCTGTGTAGAGTGACTGCCTTGTACCTGATCACAAATTGAACCAGCAACGCAAAAATCAAGAGAGTGTGGAAGACTACTAGGTGGAATATATTTCTCAAGTGGATCATGGTACAAAGAGTCATGGCCTGTAGATGATCGAGGATGTCAGAAATACAGATCAGATTTGGGACTAGAGTTATGAACAGTGACATCATCTTGCCGAGTGGAGGAGTTAGTCTTTGCCATAGGTCTCATAAGCCATTTTGGAATTTCCTCCATTGAATTTGAGTCATGAAAGGTAGGAGAAGAATGAGAGTATGGATTGAGATGTTGATTTGCAAACTTTTCAACTTTGTTACCATTAGAGAGAGGCACCCCTATTGGAACTAGAAAAGGAGGAGAACAAAGAACAAAAGGGACAGTAAATTCCTCCTCTGAAATTAAAGGTGTCTCATGATTCACAAAAGCTAGGGAAGCAGAAAAAGTAGGGGGTTTAGGTTCACCATGTGAAGTGACAAGAACCATGCATTCAAAATATTGTTTCAATAATTCCCAATTCAAATCTTCTTCCATAATTTCATGGAAAAGGTGAAGGAAGCCATCAAAAAAAATATCAACTGATTCATTAGGCTCAATTCTTAAGAGATTGATTCTTTTACAAACATTTCGGTAATTATACCCATTGAAGGCTTGGTGAAGCTCCTCGAGGAGGTGATGAAGGGGATGAATGGAAGTAGGTGACAAGGTATGGCACCACCAATTAGCACGACCTTCAAGGGCGAGGAAGAAAATCATACAATTCAACTCTTCATCATTGATTTCGTAAGATTCACAAAATTTAAGAAAATCATAAATGTGCCTGGTTACAGATGTTCCATCCTCACCATCAAACTTTAACTAAGACAAGTGATTGAGAGGCTCATCGAAGGATGAAAACTAATGAAGGGAAAAATTGGAGAAACACCCTAGGAGTATGATTTTTGAATGAGCCATTTTAGATAAGAGATTCAAACCAGATGTAATGGGATCAGCTTGTCATCTGGCCCTCCTTCTAGTTCCATTTTGTTAACGGTGCTAGAAATCCATCAACCAAGGATATCTTCCTAATATGAAGTCCCAATCAGACCTCACACCATTTGGTGGAGTCCCATATGGTACAAACACTTGGTTGGAAAATCCTTAAATCTTTTCCTTGGAAATAGCTATCAGCATAGGAGAGTGAAGTAATGGTTTCTTCGAAAAGCAAGGGAGGTGTGCCTTGTCAGTCTATAGTTGCAACTATGTCAAGGTTATTCTACTGTAAAGGGGGAGAGAAAAGTCAACCTCTAAATGAGAGGTAATAGTACCACCCAAGAAGATACACATGAACTAGAAGGACCCATCTAACATCTAGCAGAATAGTCCACAGTGGATGCAACAATAATTACAACCAATAAAACGAGGAAAGATATGCCTAAAATCCAATGGAATAGTCCACAGATGATGTGAAGATCGTTAAAACCAACAAAAGAGAAATGATATGTCCAGTATCCTGCGGAATAGTCCACAAGGATGGGATAGTGATAAGAACCATTAAAGCACATTTTCAATAAGATAAGCAATAAAATAACCCAAATAGTTCAACTATCTTAGTACATGTGAAAGAAAACATGAAATACAAACTTCCACAGAATAATATTACAAACATTCATAGTCCATGCATGAGGAACGTGCTAGCCTTAAAAGGCTTAGTTTATTAATAAAAAAATCCAAGACGAATATTTACATTGTACATCACTAACCCTAGTGACATTGGAGCCACTCCTTTTCCCTCAAAGAACTAGTTGACCTATATAATGCATTGCGGGAGAAGCCAAGGTGAAAATTCCTTTGCTCATACAATGAGGGGGTATATATAACCAAGGGATGATGCTTCCCCCTTGTGGCTCTTTGAATACCCTCATGACTGTTCAACTTCCTATGAATTTTCAACTTACATGACTCTTCATATTCATGTGTGTCCTTTGGACTTCCACTTTAAAATACATTTGGATACACTACACATGGTTCACAATAGTGATGCAGAATATGACTACTCATGACATGACATGACATGACACTGCTAACATGGATTGCTTGATGATGTGCCAATGTCAGGTCATTGTTGCTACTAAGTGCTAAATGTCTTCATGGATATGCTTTTTCTTCTCTTGTGCATGGCTTGGTAATGCAAAGTATTCAATGATCTTAAGTCTTGGATGGTAGCTGCAAACTTGTGTCCCTTTTATTCCCCTTGATAGATCCACTTGTGAGTTCAGCTACAAGAGAGTCTTTAGGCATGCTTCCCTCCTCGTTTTCCTTCCTCATCATCTCACATTGACTTGATAACGTACCTATTCCTTCAATTCACTCATGATGGGACAAAATCAATCTGAAAACCCCGTAGTATAAGATGATGCATTATTGTCCATGAAGTGAGCCCAGGACATGTCACAGGTTGGGAGAAATGGCTTAGTGACTGCATATTTAGTAGTTCTAGAAGACATGGGGAGACCTTCATCACTGATACTACGTAGTGTGTAGCTTAGGCTAGATAAAGGGGAATTTCTGCATAATCCTCAATAAGGAAAAAAATTGTGCAGTGGACACTGAGGGAAAATTTTGTGTAATGTCCACTCAGGGAAAAAATTGTCTAGTGTTCACCAAGGGAAAAATTTGTGTAGTGGCCTCTAAGGGAAAATTTTGGATAGTGCCCACATAGCGAAAAAATTGTGTAGTGCACAATGAGGGAAAATTTTGAACATTGCCCATTAAGGGAAAAATTTGCGTAGTGGCCACTAACGAAAAATATTATGCAGCTCAAGCAAGCAGTGGAGGCTGTGGGATGGGGCCTTGGGATAACAAACTATGCAGTTTCAATAGGTAGGGTGGACTGGACATTAGAGAGGCCTAAAAGGAAGATCTACGCAGTTTCTGAAGGCAGTGAACTTCGGTTGAGGGAAGGGCACTAGAGGAAGCATCTGTATATTTTTTGGAGGTCACGGGAGGTTGGTTTCTTTGAATACCATGCATTTCCAATAGGAAAGGAAAAATATTGAGGGTTGAAGGTGTGAAGTTCATAGTTCAAGGCAGATTGGGAGATAGAACTGCACAATTCTGGAGGTCAAGGTAGGTTGTTGGACTCTGGAATTGCGCAGAACAACAATCATGAAGGACAATTACTATGCACTACATAGGTCTAGGAAGCAGGGTTGCATCCAAGAGGGTTGAGACTGTGAATGCATAGCTCAATCAAGGCCTAGTGAAGCTAAGTTGCTTGGCCCACAAGATTTTCTGAAAATAGCAAAGTGTGGAAAGGGAGATGGAATCATGATTAACTTGAACTCTAATAACACATTTAAAATAATTTGACAACTTGAAAACATAAATCATCGAAACAAATAAACAAATCATTATCCTCTCTATTGTTGCCTCATGATAAGATGTCACAAGTGCGACACTTAAGATAGACTTTCGATCGACTGTGACGACACTTGTGCAACAATGCTAAAGACTTTGTGTATGGATTTCATGGATGTTTAAATGGTTAGAACAATTCATATACACAAAAAATGACCTTTGAAACCACCAGAAAAAGGCTCACAAACATTATACAACATATAAACATGCCAAAAGATGACAATTAATCCAACAAGAAAAAAGGGCCCAATAACTTCAAGAAAGCTCATGGAATGAGCTTGAGTGTTTGCAACAATCAAGTAAAATACCAAGGAAGGCTCTGAAATTTGAGTGCAAGCCAAAATTTTGGAGGGTGTTGCAGCAGCTACAACACTTATGAATGCATAATTATAGGCATAGCTAGAGCACATCCTAGATAAATCTTATAACCAACATACAACTAGAATATTAACCATGAAAGAAAGACCATCATATCATCATAATAACAAGTAAAAGTGCTCATGAATAACAATAGGAAAACAACTCTCATTATCATATGTAAAAGCCAACCAAGTCAAGGACTTCCCCGTACCACCCAATCATAGATTGAGCTTAACGGAATATTTCTTTCAGCTAATCACCCTCATGCTATATTTGAACAATGAATGTGGGATATCATGGGATAAACCAAGACATAATCGATTAGGGCCTCCAAAGGTTAAACCACCTCCACCCTCAACCTACTGTGGTCTCACCTAAACTGGCCCCCAGATCACAAAACCAAACTGAGCTTGGACGCCTCATAATTTCTTCACCATACCTAGAGGATTTTTCCTCTATCCACCCACCTATTGAGGGATTCTTGGAGAAAAATATCTCCATCTCCAACCCTTGGGAATTTTCCTGATATCACCTCACCCGGTTCCAAAACCTTTCGAAAATCTAAAGCTCAACCAAGAATAAACCCCATCACACCATGACTATCCATGAAATGGAAAGGCAAGGATAAATCCACTATCAAATGAGGAAAAACCCCTGTCGATGATATTAAATTAAGCAATAAACAAATGAATGAACCATGAATTCACAACTTGGCTAGGAAATCACACATGCAACATGTTACCTACACCACCTTCCTGCTGAAGCTACTAATCCAACCTTCTCCTTGGTTTACTTTGCTTTCTTTTGCTTGACCTTTCCCTTCCTTTTCTTGATTTCTTTCCTTCTTTCTCCTTCCCTTGCTACACTTGCTCCAAAGATGGATAAAAATTGTCAACTAATTCTCAAGTGAATTTTTATCATTGATGTCTCCTTTTTCTTCATTTCCCTCGATTTTACCTCTAATTTCCTTACCCTAAAAATATGTGTACCTTCACCTTCCTTCTCTCCTATTTTCATTTATTTCATAAATAAAATGCCAATTAATGCCTCTTTTCATTTTCCAATTTCCACATCCACAATAAACCACAAGTTACCCCCAATGTGATATTTTCCCCACAATTCAGCTTGAATACGTGTCTCATGACCTTGGTCTTACTTGTATTTACATGGCAACTTAACTCGGGGCCATTACAAAAGTGAAACTAGAAGTTTAAATAAAACACCACTGCCATTAACTAAGAATTTTTTTTCACATTACAAAGTTACAAAACTTGGTTGGAAATACAAATCTAGTATTTCCTCCTATTCTTCAAATTTTTCTCTCAATGTCTATTGGGTTACATGGGTATCTTATTTATACAATGAGTGGGGAGAATTCTCCTTGAGAGTAGGAGTGCATTTCCTTCCAAAAATCCTTAGAAGAGGGGATATTTCTCTTAGTCCACCTCATAGAAGCAGGAAGGGACATTAAATGCCATTGGCTAGCTGAATTGAGACTTTCCTATAGTAGGGAACAAGTCCCAATACTATGTATAGTGTTGTTTCTTCTTGAAATTTGTGCAAAATATCTTTGAATCTTGCAAAATAAACATGTTAAGGCACATAAAGTATGAAAAACCTCATGGACTCTCCTAAGAACCCATTAAGCTAGGAAAGTATGTCATTAGGTGAAATAGGTAGGATGAATATAGTTTTTATGTTCCCAAGGGTGGATTGATGGGCCTTATGATTTACTTATTCTGGTGGCCTGTCTATCGCCCAAATTAGCAAAAAAACATCATTTGGGACATCAAAATGTCCTTGAAAGTTTGTGACCCAAAAAACTTGAAAACATTGGCAAGAAGATAGAGAATCATTGAGTCAATGAAGAGGTGGATGGCTACTAATATCACCCTAGATCACACACTTATAGCATGAGAACTTTTTTGGGTCCCTTCATGGGATGCATTTCCAATCACAAGCCTCCAAAATGGGTACATGGCGCATAATCCTAGAATATCTCAGTACCACTCCCATTCCATCCCGTAACTTCTAGTAATTTTGTAGTTCAACTATCAAATAACAAATGATAATATCTAATTCAGGAAAGATAGGAAACTTCCCAATTCCCTTTAATACTTCTCTCTTAAGGATTAAGATCACATTTATTTCTCCCTCATTAAAATTTAGCAATATATTAAATAAAAATGAATATTTACATCAATATTGGAAAAGAGGGATAAATAAACTATTTTTATTGCTTTTCAATATGATGAAATTAAGACAACTCTCGCTATTTATTAGAAGTGTTACTCTTTTCTTATTAATGTAGACTAGAACGTTGAAAGCTCGAGGTTTTGAAATGTTGGTCATTGTAGAAAATAAGTTTTGGAGTGGAACTATAATGGTTGGATCCTCTAGTATTTCATGGTCCTTCATTTGAATTATCTGAATTTTAGTAATATTATGGCTAATTTCCTATCTCCCTTTCATTGTCACTTTTTATGTTGCACATATAAAAATTTAGGTTCTTACACTTGTGGAATGACCTCCGGTCGGGATCATGACATATCAAGAATCATCTTTTTTATTTTACATCATACAAAAAAATTATTTCTATTAATGGGAATGTAATTTCGATTTTCTTTCTCATAGTGGAACTAGGAGGATTGTTGTAGGTACACCAAATTTTTTTCAACAATTTTTACTTGTATTCATGCCATTTACATCTAAATTTTTTAGTTCATTCTTTACATTTATTTTAATATATATTCATCATGTAATCCTTCGAATCTTTTAATAGATATTCATCATGTAATCCTCGAATTTGAGTGGTTAACACATGCAATTTGTAAAAAAAATAATCCTTTGAGCTTGGTTGTTATAAACAAGTTAGTTTGGAGGAGATTTGTTTTTCCTCAATGTTTTTAAATCTCTTGAATTTTTTTCTTTTCCATTATATCTAGTTGTAAATTTGGTGTAAGTAAAAATAATGCTCAAGTCTATTTATCCATATAGTGGATTCTCTTCCATCCTCTGTGTTGAATCTAGGTACGTCAATATTTATTTTTTGAGTAATTACATTGAAGGACCTCAAGTTAAACAAATTTTTAGGTTGTGAAAATGTGTATGTGAACTCATACTATACCCTTTGCTCACTCCTTTCAAATATTTTATTTTATCCTCAAGGTTATTAGTGTTGCTTCTCCATTATTTTAAAACATGTTTTACTATTGTAGATCTCCGAGGAGAATTGTATGCCGAATTTACTTTTAGAAATAATTATTCAAAAAATATTGGATAGAAGTATTATATTTTGTTAGTTATCTCATCCATATATTTTATATTCCTTTAGTATCTACATCCATAAGCTTATAGAGTCTTTCTAACTTTTAAGTTTACTGTTGAAATCCTGGTTAGTTGGTGTTGATATAATACTCATATTTCTAGAAACTTCTAATTCATTTTTTTAATTATTTCTTTGTTTAAATATCATCATGTATCATATGGAATAATATGTGTATTAGGTGTGTGGGTGAGCATGGGAGAAAGCACGACTGGAAGGAATGGTAACTAAAGTTACTAGACGAGGATTTGAAACAAAGGATGAAGGCTGTGGATTGATAGAAATTTGATGTGAAGGCGAGGATACAAGGAATATGTCAAAAGGAAAATTTCATGGGGATATGGAATGGAATATGTGAAATAAAGGATTGCAAGGAATTGGGAATGAGTGGATGCAAAGGCAAAGGAAGAGGGAATTTGAGTGAGGATGTGAATGGATAGGAGAAGAAATAGTAGATGGAATATGAGTGAGGATTTAGTGAATGAAGGCATATAACCATAATTCAAATCAATGAATGGAACACATATAAACAATAAGTATGAAACTAGAATGGTTGAAGTTTTCATGGAGTGTCAAGGATGAGTTCATGGAGAATGAGAGTTTTGATGATGTAGTAGATGATTGAGAATGATGTAGTGGATCAAGGAAATAGAAAACATAACTAGTGCACATGAGGTTGATGTGGTGAGGGAACATGAATATTAATGGATATGATACTAAATTGCAAGATATCAATTAAATAAGCACATACTTTATTATTCCCTGTCACGAAATTGTGTTCCACCACACAATCATTTTTTCTTTCTAATTTAAGTCTTTTCTATTATGGTTTGTGCACTTAAAATATTCATGGTTTATAATTCAACATACTTATGGTTGGATATTTAAAAGGTGTGATATTATTAACAAGTTCCCTATTTCAACTTCCAACAAGAATCCCTTAGACTAAAGGAGATCACCTCACCCTCCATGACCTATATTACTCCTTGAATTGTAGAATATCATTATTGATTTATGTCGATACAGTTTCTATCCATTAGCATCTAAGGATGGAAACTCTTGATAGTGGTATCACTAAACCTTTTGTGCAATGTGTGTATGGGCGAATTCTTATTACATGGTTCCTTCTACTGTGAACTACATGTGGGATTTAAGGGTTCGATGGTTGGGTCATTGGTTTATTTGATTGAAACAAGGGTCACCACGTCCTCCTAGTTCATGTGATTTCCATGTGTCTGTCAATACCTTTGTAGAATGAATGATGGAGATGTGTTTTCAATAATCCAAAGGTTAAGATTCCTCCATCTAGCCCTAAATCTTAAAATTTGGGTTTCTACTTATCTCATTTTGGGTTTTCCGCCATTATGGAATGGTATCGTGCCTAAAGAGCATTGCCATGAAAATTCCTAGTATGCTGGTAGTTGTTTCTTCTTTCAGGATTTCATGACAACTATACATCCACTTCAATTATGGGTTAATATCCAACAATATGCTCGATAAGAGTTTTAAATGGTTTCTCTTTTCTTTATTTCCTTTTTGTAATAGTTTTAGTACCTTCTAGTTGCAACTACTTATTCTAACTTTTTTACATCTATTGTATCAGGGTGTTGCCAGACTTCCTGCCTTACTGTGCATTTGGAGTAAGTTACGCTTATCTCCAAGACCTCTGAGAATTTTCTTAATATGGAGTGTTCTTACCAGTAAATTCATTTTCCCTCTATTATGGAGTTCCTATCTTGAAATTTTGTGTTTCTACTAACACATTGTTAACTGGGTACTCAATGCTCCTCCATCATTTGTTTAGTGCCTTGTGGTGCAATTTCTTGTAATGGATGGTTTTGGTTTATTTCTTTTGGAACTAGTCCTTACTTACACATAGATTCTAGGTAATTAAATCAAGGGTTTCATCATTTCTATTTCCAAAAGGGTTATGAGCCCATATCCATATCAACCCACAAATGTCTAAATTTGGCTCAAGGTTTCAAACCTAGTGGAATGTATTTGTTTTCTTTTATTCTTCCCCTATTTTAATGTAAGCTACCATTCCCTTTATGGCACATGTACATGTGGTCATTCTCTTAGTACTAATGGTATTATGTGAAATCTACAAGAAGAAGGCGTCAAGGTTTCTTCAGAGATATAGTTATGATGTCGCCATGTTGTAAGTTTTTTAGTTTTGATTTATCTTTTAAAGTCATGTTCTACTATTATAATGTCTAGAAATTTTTGAGACTCACTTATTTGTTTGAATTCATGGAGACATGTATAATTTTTATATGATGGGCTCAATTCATAAAAATGAGGTAGACTTCCATTTCTAACCTCTTTCCACTGTGCCTACAGGTCACTTTTCAACATACTACCCATGGATTGCTTACTATTTGGTTCTGGCACAAGAGTCATTTGGAATCTGATTTATATTGTTAGTTGTTCAATGCATAATAGGTACCTCCACATTTCTTCTAAAGAAAAAGGGATAATGGAAGACATCACCATGTTGGAATGTACTCTATTTGGTTGACCTCCGATATGCATTTATATTTTATGTATCAATTTTATGATTTAGGACCAGGGCACGTTATTTAGTGATGTGTCATTAATATATACATGGAATTGGAACCTTCAAGGGTTGTATTTTATTTTTCTCCAGAAATGGTTTATGTTATTAGAATGATTGAATTTCATTTCAATTTCCAATGTGGTTGCATAATTAATTTCGAGGGTTGTTTTCCTAGTACATGCCCTATTTTTCTATTTCGTGCATTACAATATATATGTCTTCGATGTGATAGAAAAAGGAATTAACCCAAATTTCTCTTTTGTTTATCCTGCAATTACAAACTTCTTTCTTAACTAATTTGGATAGAGTATGTTCTAAAAAAAAAAAAAAATCCTCATTGCCAGTGGTTTAATTCTTTGTGTGAGATTACCACTTCGGATGGAACTTTGGTCAATTATGGCCTATACTTTTGTGCACTTCTTCTGCAAATATGTATTACTATTTACCATAGGACTTTGTTCCAAAATGACCTGTTTAATGTTTATATCGACATTTACTATGGAAAGGTTTCCATTCTCTATTTGTGTTCAATTTCTAAGTATCGTCGTGTTAAAATATTACTATTCGCGCTACCAATCACAGTTTTAGCTACATGGGTCTAGTAATGATCCAATAGCTCAAGAAAATTACTCTGATCACAATTTATGTTCTTTAGTTTGCATAATTTCCTTCATTTGTTCTAGTGGATAGATTTATTGGTTTCCTTGAACTTATGAAGAGTTGGTGCTATTTATTGTGCTTATTTTCTTGGTTTTTCTTTTCCTTAATATTAATATCCTAGTTTCACATATATCGTAGTAGTAGATATTACTCATTTTCCACACTAATTTTTTAAGTAGATTATAGTCTTGTGTGTGTAGAAATGAAACTATATGATTTCTAATTCAATAGAAATTTCTTTTTAATAGTTTGACCTCTAATAATTTATCTCAAGATATTTTTTCTAAGTACATGCCTTCTAGTATGGAATTCAACATTCACTCTTTTTGTTTCACTCTTAGGGATTATATCATATAAGAATAGTGTGATTGTTTATCATACTTGAAGTCCCTCATAGTTTCCTATATAAGTTATCCTCCTAGGTACATACCCTCATAAGTGTTTTGGTACTCTACAAATCTCCTGGTATTTATACTAATATTTCCCCTTGATGAAATATAAGAGGAGCTTCACTTTAACCAAAAAGTAGAACAACATGAGCCTGTTATATACATATTTAGATTTAAAGATGAACTTCAACATTAACATAGGTACTTTGCTTTATCTTAAATAAGAAAAATAACTAAACTTTTATGTAATAACATTTCTACCTACCTATCCACACAGCCTTGGATAGATAGTGATTGGGTTCATTGCTAAGATACTCCTTCATGTGAAGTCACCAGTTTAATTCCTCATAGTGATCGAGGTGATATATTGGAGATGATGAAGATGTAGTCCTTCGAAGCTTACAAAAAAAAACATTTCTACATACCTAAAGCATATCTAGGTTACATCATTAAATCAAGCCTATTCTTCATCAAGTATTTTCTTGAATTTTTCATACTTTTAGATTGACTATGCATACTTATACAATCAAACCTCATCCTTAAATATTAATATCGAACTCATAAAAAAATAATTCATCTTTCTATGACAGATGAGTTAACCATTTGATCACCAAAACAATATACACATTTTAACACAATATTCCTTTATCATCCATAATTAAACATAACCATCAGATATTTAAAATTCCATGTAACTCAAAAGATAAGAAACCAAAGTCCTAACCAGAAATGTTCCTTCAGAAATTACTCAACAGCTAAGCATGTTCCTTCTGACCACGAACTATATCCTCTAGTTCTCCCCTAAGCTAAGATTTACTTTCCATCGGAATCAATAACCTCATTGATTCTTGAATGATATATTTGATAAGATTCCTTACCAAAAAAATTTTGGCACCATTCTTCCTTTTGGGTCTACCAACCCAGTTACATAGGCCTTTGTTTTATTTTCGTTTAAAAGGTGCTTTCCTTTTTCTTTAAAGTTGGCCTTTTTCTCCCACGATGCTTTATTTCACTCTTAACTTAATATCTTTCTCCACCAAGTAGTTTATTATGATCTTTCTCTCCCATCATAATAAATCTACAATTTTCCAATTATTTCTGCTGGGAGTTTTAGGAGATATTTAGGGAAGGTGCAACTTGAATTTATCCATCCACAATTGTTTTCCAACTGGCACAAAATAGTTTTACTATAGTTCTCTTTCGTTGAGTAATTTTCAATAGTTTATTTATTTATAATAATATAGTAATCACATCACATTAATTTCTATTTGATCACAGTCATTCACAAATCCAACATGACTCCCTTAGCCATCCAATCTAAAAATAGTCCAGGTCTAAAACTAACAAATCATTAACATAAAGAACGTAGGGGTATTATATTCTCTAATGATGATTCTAATGAAAAAGACACCAAATGCTTATATTATGCAGAGTATTTATGTTAAAAACTATAAATTAATGATTAGTCATAAATTTAATCATGTTCAAACTTATATCACAACTTTGAAAATGAAGTACAAGGTTGAGACGGCATTCCAAAATCTACATTTTTTTCAGGATCATTTTATCATACATTACATTATATATGAAAGAAATTATGGTTTTGGATTCATGAAATGCTAGACAATTTAAGTTGAAAAATAAAAGTAAATTACACATGATGAGTAAAAATTCCCATGATACAAGATATCACAATTGAGAATACAATTAAAGTAAAAGTCATTGTGGACATTGAATTAGAAAATTACACTAATAATTTTATATGTGTGTTTATTTGAGCATTATGAAATGCTTAAGCTATGGATTATTACTTAAATTTATTAGCTAATAAAAATGATTTTAGGTGGAAAAGAAATATTAAAAATGAAAGAAATTCCACAACCAACTAATCTGAATCCTAATCGAAATTGATACTTGTTTTGTTAGCTTTTTAAAAAGTGTTTGCACGTATTTAAAATCACTATTAAACAAAGCTAAAATTAAATGACATAGGCAAATTGAAAGGAAATTCCACAAAATAAAAAGCAAAACCAAAACATACAAGAGAAAATGATACCAAAAATTTGATAACAGAGTTTGGCTATCTCAAAGCCTACATCTCCTCACTTAATCTTCAGTGAAATACCTCTTTATTAATTAATAACATCCATTAAAATACATATATTTTACATAAAAATGACTTCAACTGATCTTCTTGTGATCTGCACGAGCTCAAGAACCCAACACAACTTTTGTGTCTCAAAAATACCTCTCAGAACTCCCACAATGAACCTCCAAATTTCTATTATATCGCCTCTGCTTTTTGCTCAATTACACCTTTGCTGCATAGAAAACTATTTCTCTCCTATGCTGCATTGGCTAAATTTTTATAATAATGTTTGAGAAGTCGGGTTGTCAAATTCCGACCTCCCTACTGAACATTACAATATGGTACATTATATGAAATATATAAAAAAAATCAAAGGATTCGGTGGCGGGGTCAATGAACACGCCACCCCACACCCATACCCTATATAACATTTAACACTTATGCTATGGCCCGTAGGACTTATCACCATAGCGTGAAGGCGTGAAGGTTGTTTAGGTACCAAATAACGTAAAATCGGTTGACATATATGGCGGAGCTACCAACAATGGAGGGCTCTGCCTTTTTTATGTCAAAATTATAACGAATACCCTTTAAATAAATGCGACAGAGTATGTATAACAACAGCCATTGTTGTCCTTGATCCATAATTGTGACCGATAACGCAAGGCCATATGGCCTTCACAGTTCGGGCTGCGTACCACCAATTCATTGGTCCACATGCTACCAAGAAAAATTACCAATTGTTTCGAAGTCACATGTCATATTTGAGTTGGTCTACTTGGCTTACTCTAGATGTGCCACGTTTCATCCTGAACCATGGCCATGATTCCCTAAGGCGGAACCTTGACCATTGACTAATTATTACTTTGACTTTTTGACCTCCTTCAACTAGAACTTTGACCTTGAATAACTTCTACATATGGAGTCAAATTTATCCCTTTCAAATTATGTTTGAATCCTTTCTGGAGCTGTAGGCAATGGCATGGGTTTTTCTTGAATCTGATGATTTTGAATTTTTGTCCATTAACCCCTTTTAGATTAATCTGGATCATTTCAGATCACCAACAAATACAAAAAATAAGGTGGATGGATTATATTTAGGTTTAATGTTAAAACATATAAAAGAAGAAATACGATTTAAGGTTTCATCAAATATTTAAAAGGAATGAATGGTTTGTCTTATAAAATTATTGTTAAGTAGCTTAATGGACGATCTAGCTTTCTTCTGAACAACAAAGATTAGTTGTAGTTTTAACCAATAACAAAAATTTAAAGGAAAAAAAAAAAACCAAATTTTTTAATATTACATGCTAAACAACAAAAAATTACAAGAAATAATTAGAGAGAGATGATTGTGAATGCACATAAAAAGATGTGTTCCCATTGAGTATGTAATGCCCATTTAGACCTTTTTTTTCTTTTTTCTTTTTTCTTTTGTTTAAAGGAAAATCTTACCTGGGTTGGCTAGAGAGAGACCTAATGCTTCCATACCTCGTTAGAAAACATGTACATCAAAAAAATTAGGAACATCTTTTGATTTCTGTAATATCATCAATTACTAGATGTTAAATGAGTTCTAAAAATATTTTTGGATAAACATAATTCTATCAGCATACTCACACCAATGCTATTTCAGTGAAGAACCCATGGGAACTTCCCATGTGTTGAAATAGCACCAAATAGACAAAAAGAAATTGTTGGCCATTCTGATAGATCATAAATCCAACTAAATTGATGGAAATGATTTGATCAAGGGAACATGGACCATTTCCATTAGCCCCTAAATGCATGCCAAGTTGAGGGGAGATAGTCTTATCCATATAAAATTTATAGAGATAAAAGTATTTTAACATATATTTATATAATCTAAATATAAAGGACTTTGATATTGATTATTTCATGATTTAATTCTCTCACATTTCGATAATCCTTTGTTTAGTTGACAGAAGTGATCAGTTTGAGTGAATCTTCTTAATATAATATTTCATGAACCTAAAGATACGATTCTTAGAGGTCTATAAACTTATATATATTATATATATTATGATATATATATTATATTATATAATTTCCTCTTTCTCACACTATTAATGTATATATAAATATATATCCATTTATATATACATAATTGTGATGGAGAAAGAACATTATATATTATATCTGTTTAAGATTTAAATGAGATGAATTTTCACATTTTAATTCTTAGAATGATGCTTGTTTTATATATATTATTTCTAATTTAATTATTTCGTAGTTTTATATTCTTATATCATCAAGTTTAATAATATTATTATTTTTAATAATTATCATAATAAAAACATGCACATGATTGTATAAATATTCATAGGTTCAAGGATTGCAATTAGGCTAGTATTGTATATTATACCTTGCATTTAAAATATGTTTAAGCACAATTATATACAAAAAAATCAACAATTAGGCAATAAACCTAAAGAAGTTGTAACTGATAATTACATAATCCATCATTGCAATGGGTGATGAAAATATACCTATAAGTTAAAAAAAAGCCAATTCACTTGCAATTTTGTAGAGATCTAATTGATGTGTATTAATATCTAATCTAGCACACTACAACTAACATGTTGGGAGCGACTCAACACCATGTTGGGAGCAACTCACAACCTAACAATAGGTTCAACTCCATTGTGGTATTTTTGGAATTGGCCACACTCAAACCCTCAATCAACAACTTTCCTAGAATTCTCCCAAGAGAATTAATGTCTCATATCATCCTTCTTATTTGTTAAATAAATCAACTTGTTCCAGAAATTAAAAAAAAAAAATCTTCATACACACATTCATGTGTCATCGTGCAATTTTTTTTTTTTTTATTTTAAGAGTTTTCTTAACCTAGTATCTTTTTCCACAGTTTACTCAAACTTATTTTACCTTTTTACTTCTTTTATTATGTTGAATTTTTGCATAAACCTACTCTTAATTATTTTACTCTTTTACTTTCTAAAAATGTTTTATTTTATTTACATATTATTATATTTCACTTTATTGTTTTATTTTTATTTTTTTATTAATTATTATTATTTTTTCTCTTCACCGTTTTTTTTTGTAAGCATTGTAGAACTCTATGTATTAATTATTTTCAAAAATTTTTACATCCAAAACCTTCGGTTAGTCACTTGCCCGAAGGAAACCAGGTGACCATTGGTCAGCATTAAAACCATTCCAAAATTTCAATAAGTTCATGAGAATCCATCCATTGTTTCTATAATGACTGTCACTAAAGATCAAAATAGACCAGCTTATTTCCTTAATCTAAATCAAAATTCAAAGACAAAATTATCAAGATCACTAGACTAGTCCTCATCAGAGGATGCTATCTGAAATGAAGCCTTTGCATTAGGACTTGAAGCCTTTGCACCAGGGCTTGCCAACTCGTGTCCCTGTGCCAGTTTCCATTTGATCTCTGTCAGAGTCTATTCGATCCTTCCCAGTGCGAGATTGTTCCTGTAAGTCTGGATCTGTATGGTCGCTATATCCTTGAGAATTTTTGCTTGAACTGGGTCCTTATCCTTGCTACTTTCATGTTTTTCTAGAACTTCTCCTTCCATGTGTTCATGGTGAAGAGTCATAGCCTGAGCTACAATGTGTTTCATGATCTAGTATTGTTGTAGGGTCTTTTTGAACAGCGATTGCTTGCCATTTATTGTCCCTGGGTCTTGCAACATTCCTTCCCATTCTTCCATGGGTATGTATTTGCACCTGAGGTTGTTTCTTAAATCTCACTCCCAAATCCACATTTGGTCTCTAACCTCCTTTAAGTTCCTTGCTATGTAGGAGTCTATGATCTTCTTCATCTGAGCTCCGTCAGGCTTCCTGCCCCTTTTCTTTCCCTAACTGTTGGTGCCTTCTTCTTTCTTGACGGTCCTCTTGCTTCTCTTGGGGGCCATTCTTCTTCCTGCTTGGCCTTTAACACTCTTTTCCTATTGCTCTTTGTTCTGTTTCCCAGTCTTGCCCTATTCTGATGTGAGACCTATCACAAAGTAAACACGAATGTCAGTATTATCATTTAAGTTTACATTATTATCTATGGCTTTTCTCCCCCCCCCCCCCCCCCACCTCTTATTTCCAATCCTCCGATTTCCCGCCCTCTGTGCTTCTGACCTCTAGCTTCCTCCACTACTTTGTTTGGATTTGGCCTTAATAATTCTTCTGGTCGTGGGGTACCCATGGTTACTTTGCTTTGCCCTATCCACGCAAAAAACCCACATCTGGTTATTTTGCCTTCTCTCCCTCGATGGTTTGCCCCTGGTGCGGATTGGGTTATAGAGGCCTCCCCTTGGGTTGGTTTTCTTAGAGTTGTAGGTCAGGTTTTCGCTAGATACAAGTTCTCCCCTCTCCCTAGGGTGCAACTCTGTCCCCCATGGATTCTGGAGTTTCCTTTCCCCGTTGCCTTCATCCAAGGCGGCAGGAATTCTTCCTTTCCCTAGATCATGATAAACCAAGGCCTCTATTCTAAGGTGATGGTTGGTTGAAATTGGCTCATCCAATCCTTAGTTCTTGGGCTTCTCACCATCTCTCTTAAATTTCTCTCCGTCCTTGGAACCGAGGTACTCTTCGAGGTAATTTCCTTTCAAACCTCTGAAATTTCTATGACAATTGAGGTGATCAAACCAGATATACATACTATACTGCATTTCAAACCTATATTCCAAACAATTTACACTTTCACAATTTAAGACTAGAGAAGTCACATATCCTTTCACCATGCTTTGCCTTACTTGCTCCTTCTGCTTCCTCTTGCTACCCGCTCTTCCATTCTCACCACCTTTCTTCTTTCTCGTTTGCATGCATAATACCTCTTTCCCCTTTTCCTTAGACTTTATTCCTTTTTCATTCCCTCCTCTTGTCTTTACTGCCAACTGTCATTTTTTCGCCTTGGCTTGCCTCCCTTCCCTCCTGCTTTGGAATGCTACCCTCTTGTCCTGTCCATCGTCCTTCATTAACTTCTTTCCTCTCCCAGCTACTCTTGTCGTCGGGTTGCTGACTCTACCCTACCACTTGGCATTAATTTGCTGCCCATCCTTGGATTTTCTATCCTGCCCTCCCCTCTTCCATTCCTTTCCATCTCTACCCCTGTACTCTTGGGTATTGTCCTTCCTCTGCTCCCCTCCATCATCCTACCGAACTCCAATCTTACCCTGTCTTGCTCCAGCTCTGTCCTATACTGTTCCTCTTGCGTCTATCCTTTTCCTTCTCTGCTCCCGTCATGTCTGGGCGAGTTCTCTAGATGCTCGCTCTAGATCATGTCATGTTCTATCATTTGTAAACATTGTTCCATATCCTATTTTTGGTGGAGCTCTTCCGCACTTGCATCTAGTTGTTGCTCTCCTTTCCGACATCCCCAATACGCAAGGTAATTTGCAGGAGCATTTCCTTTGTGTCTTACATGGGATGGTATGATGTAGGCTATCTTCCTCAATTGGTGGCTTATTTCTATTATTATCCATGTCGTCCGCTAGCTTTGACTCAGCTTCTCTTCTGGAACTCCTTTATGTATATGTTTGAGTGTTTCTATCATGAGCATCAAATATCCTTCTATCTGGAGTTTTTGATACCCTTCTATGATGGCTATTTCTACCCCCCTGTTTAGCTCATGGAATTCTGCCTCATTATTTTATGCCTTTCCACAGTCCATCACATAGACCCAATGGGTTCTACCTCCATCATCTCTGAATATCCCTCCCATGTCCTCCTCCCTGGGATTCCCTTTTGTCGCTCCATCGAAGTTCAGTTTTGTAAATCCCTATGGTGATTTCTGGTAGTGGTATTCTTCCCCAGCTTTACCTGCCTTATGTTATTTTCCGACCATGCCTGTGGTGCTTATTTTGATTTGCAAGTGATTCAAAATACGTGTCTCCTTTGGGTCTGTCTTCCAGTCTTCGTCATTCCACTTCTCAAGGATGATGGTTTCTCTTATGTTTTGTATAGTTTGGCTCCATATTTCCTTCTTAGCTTTTTCATCGTCCTTGAATATCAACCAATTTCTTGCCTTCCATATGTTGCATAGGAAGAACCCTATGGATAGATTCCAAACTCAGTTCAAGATTATATTACAATATGGTTTACTCCTCCATTTCTCTACAGTTGTAGTTATGCTGCTTGTATCTTTGTCACTAATCTCGAAGAGCTGTTGGTGGTTCTTCCACGGGTTATTGTTGACGCTATAGGAGTTTGTCAAGTGCTCCATTGTTTCGTCTTGTTCCTAGCAAAGGACACAACGCGATGGTCCGTGCGTCCCCTTCCTTCTCAACTGGTCCCAGGTTAAGTTAAGGCTCGCACATCGGACAGTATCCAGTTAAATAACGCAACCTTTTACCAGGTTTTCATTTTCCAGATTCTATCCTATTTTCTGATGTTTGGGTTGTTAGTACTACCGGCCTTTATGTAATATCCTTCTGTTTTTGTAAAGATTCCTTTGATGCGTTTTCCCCACCTTATAATGTCTGTTCATTCTTTGACTGCAATTTTCCTTGCCTCCATCACCTTTTTGTAATTTACCCATTGTTCTGTTTCTGGTGCTTCTTGCCAGTCATTTTTCATTTTCCATTTTCTCCAGTAACCATCCCTTTAAGGCAGCGAGTAGTTTCGGGCTGGGTCTTCCTCCATTTGGGTGGTGAACTGTTGAATATCTTGGAGTTGAGGTTGTTGGTCGAGGGTTTCTCTCTGTTGCCATGCCTCCTTCCAGAAGTTTGTTTTGTCACCCTCCCTAATTTCCCAAAAACTATGTTCTCTTATCAGGTCCCTATTTGACCTTGCTAGGTTCCAAATTGCTGAGCCTTTCTTTTTTTATTGGCTTCATAATTTTCCTTCAGGGGACCTTGCCATCTCATATTTGTTTTCCCATAATGTTTTCCATAGATCTTCTCCTCCTTGAATCCACCTCCACCATAGTTTTGCACCCATTACTTGGTTGAATATATATGGATCACGCAACCCTAATCCTCCTTCTATTAAAGATTTTCTCAGCCATTTCCATGAGAGCAGCGCCCACTTTTTAGTTTTGTTTGTTCCTTGCCATAGAATTTTTTTTTAAATTTCCACCATTTTTTGGCATATAGTTGTTGGAATAGCTTGACTAGCCATTTGGTATATTGGCATTGATTGGAGGACCAACCTAAGGAGAATGAGGTGACTCGATATGTTCAGCGTTCTAAACATCCAGTTGTCCATTGTTTTTTGAATTCTCCCTATCAGGCCTTCCCAGTTAGCTATTCTATTTTGCTTGTCTCTCAGCTGGACACCCAGATATTTGGTAAGGAACTTCCCTATTCGGAGCCCCATTGTTCTAGCTAGGAGTGATTGTGAAATCATTGGGGTAATGAAAAAGAAGTTTTTTTTTAATCTTTATCCATCTCTGTACTTGATGCTTTTGTAAAATCTTCAAGGATTTCCAGTAATTTCTTCGTTTCCTTAAGATTAGCTTGGCCATACATCATTACATCATCTATGAATTATTGATGTGTAATGGCTAGTTCTTCTCCCTACAATCTAAGGCCTTTTATCTTTCCACTACTCACTCTTGCTTTTATTAATCTACCCAGACCATCAACTGCTATTATGAAGAAGAATGGTGAAAGAGGGTCCCCCTGTTTAAGCCCTTGGGACGGTTTAAAAGTTTCTGTAGAGGTTCCATTTAGCATTACGGACATACTTGGAGTGGTGATCATAGACATTATCCATTCTATCCATCTATCATCGAACCCATATGCTTTTAGGATTCTTTGGAGGTATTCCCAGCTTAGCTTGTCATAAGCTTTAGCTAAGTCAATTTTGATCATCATACCTTTGTGTCGTGAATTCTTCTTGTGCAACTATGATTCCATCCACTATCTGTCTGCCTTTCATGAACCCTGTTTGTTCCTCGGAGATCAATTCTGGAAGGATAGATTTGAATCTGTTCACCATTATGGTGGGTAGGATTTTGTAAATTACATTACATAATGCTATAGGTATAAAACCTTGAGGTTCGTCTGCCTTTTCTAACTTCAGAATCAATGCTAGGAAGGTTATGTTCCATGTTGGGTGCATTCTTTTCGTGCATCTTGATTCTTCCATAGCATTTACTATGTCTTGCTTCATAAAACTCCAGGTTGCTTGGAAGAATTCTGTTGTATATCCATCCGGTCCTGGGGCTTTATTCTTATCCATTGTCTTCATTGTCTCCTCTACCTCTTTCTCAGTGATTACTGTTAGGAGTTCCATGTTCTACTCTCGATTCACCCTTTTGGGTATATATTGACTTATTTTTACTATCTCCTCTTCTCTATTGCTTTGCATCTCACTCATGATGCCTTTGAAGTGTTGTATCAGTAGTCTCTCCATTTCCTCTTTCTTAATTAACTTGTTGCCTTGGTTATCTCTTAGAGAAAATATTCTATTCTGTTGCCTGTTTTGCTGCATGGCTTTGTGGAAGAATTTTGCATTTCTTTCCCCCTCTTTCAGCCATTATACTCTTGGCTTTTGTCTCCATAAAATTTCCTTGTGTTTTCTTCTTTTCTCCAGTTTGTTTAAAGCCCCTCCCTCTTCCTGAGCTAGTTCCTCTGTTCTCCCCTCTTCTATTATTTTCTATTGTATCCCTTTCATATCTGTCTGCAGCTTTTCTTGGTATTTTTGGATATTCCCAAATTCTTCTTTATTCCATTTCTTTATTTCTCCTTTTAGCTCCTTTAGTCTTAATTGGAGTGTGTGCATCTTATTCCTTCCTTTTATTTCACTCTCACTTTTCTGCCACCATTGCTCCATTTTTTCTATGAAGGTTGGTTCTCACAACCAAAAAGCTTCAAACCCGAAAGGTTTTTTTTTTATTTTGATTGTTCATGGCGATTTCTAGTTTGATGGGCCAGTGGTCTAATCCTTGGCATGGAAGGATTGTCGCTTCATAGAATATGTCATTCCCAATAAAGTGTTATGTTGCTAGAAACCTATCCAGCCTGGAAGCTATCTGCCTGCTTCATCCTCTTCAGTTATTCCAATTGTATTTTCCATTATTGGTGTGTATATCAATCATTTTTAGAGCTGACTGTGTTTCTCTAAATCTTGCCATGTCTAGTTCCTCCCATTGCAGACCCCCCTTCTTTTCCTCTTTTGATGTGATCATATTAAAATCCCCTGCTATCAGCGATAATTTTTCTATGTTCATGTTTTCTAACTATTGCAGTTGGGTGAGAAAGTTCCCTCTTTCCACTGATATATGGGGTCCATAAACCGCCGAAACTTGTAGGTTTTAACCTTGTACAAAAATTACCTACATACGAATTCTAAAACAAAGAAAATAAACAATGCGAGAGCATAACACATAAAACACATATGCACAGAGATTTTCCCC
>APFE030615202.1:7826-38043 GCA_000404065.3 Pinus taeda | reverse complement strand
CAAACCCCCTGGACAGGGGGGGCTGCCACCTCCCCTGTGATCCCCCCGCTGCGCAATCGGCGCAACGAAGGGGGGGCTCCGCCCCCCCTATAACCCCCCGTTTCACTACGTCGGTTAGTCGTGGAAAGAAGATAACACAACCCAACAAAACTAAAAACCAGTCTCTATGGCCTATCAGTGTAAATCTCCCTGAAAGGATCCTTTTCATTCCTATCTAGTAGTGTATAGTGACTTCTGCAGAGTTCCACAAGATTGCAATTCCCCCCGCACTACCTTTTTCATCAATTGTCATACATTCATATGTAGGTTTAATTTTTTTTAGAATCTCCTCCATTCCCCACCCCCCACCCCCCCACGTTATTTTTGTTTCTTGTAGTAGCGTAATTTTGGGTTTTTCTCTTTTAATCCTTTCTGCTAGGTATCTCTGCTTACCTTTTCTATTAAGACCCCAAATGTTCCAGGATGTAATTATTATTGGGTGGGTAGGGTTGTTTGGTGGAAGACCGTTGAGAGCAGTACAACTCTTCTTGTATTAACTAGCATTTCGCCCATGACTTGTATTGACTCCTGAAGATTCTTTCTACCTCTTTTTTTCCCTCCTTTCACTTTACTTTGTTGTTCTTGGTTATTTTCATTCCTGTGTTTCCTTGATCTTGTTTTTCTTTATATTTCTGGAATGTTTCCTTGTATAATTTTTTATCCTCTTCTGGGATAAACCTTTCGTCCAAGTGTCTCCATTTGTCCAAAAGTTTCCTCAAAATTTCTTCTTCTGTTGTTGGATCTTCCCCTTTGCTGGTATCTATTTCCATTACTTCATTTTCCCGGTTATCCTCCTTTTCTTTTCCTACCTTTTCCCCTGTTTCTATTTGGGTTTTTTGTTTAGTGCTATTTGTATCTTGACTTGGTTTGCCTTCTTGTTCTTTCTCCTCCTGATAATCCATTACTCGGATCTCTGAATCTTCTTCTTCTACCTGTAGGATTTTAAACCTATTTGCCTTGTTTGTTTTCGCTGGTTGTTCTTTTCTTCCATCCTTAAGGATTTCCTTTGCAGGGTTTTTCCTGCTTTTTATCTCTTGAAACCCATCATTATCTTCTTGACCTTTCCTCTCTTGCTTGCTCTTTCGTTCTTCCCCTTCTACATTAAGGGGGCATTCCTTTTAGAGGTGCCCATATTCAGGGCATTTTCTACATCTGAACAGGATGTGTACGTAGTCTAGTGCTTGTTGCCACACCTACTCGTGGTATTATAGCTCTACCGCCCCTGGGATAGGGTTCGCTATGTTCATATAGACACAGATTCTTGTATAAGAGGTATATCTTCGTTTCTTTGTTGATTCATCTATTTTGACAAAGCTACTTATGGTATTTCCTATTCCTTCCAGAATCTCTGGGTCCCAAAAATCCATTGGTAATCCAAATAGTCTTACCCACATTGGGGTTGCTATGAATTTTTCTGTATTAGGGTTATAACATTCCTCCCAATACCTCATGAATAAACCTACATTATTATGAAAATATGGACCATTTTCAAACACTATTTCTTTATCTTGCAGGTTTGAGAAGATTACCTTAAAGAAGCCTCATGTGCCTAGCTTCAACTCTATGTGGCCTCAGGATTGCCATTTCTAATGTATCCATCTTGTTAGGTCTTTTTCTGATGGCCAAACACTGATGAACTTGCATATTAGTGTGTGGTCCTTCATATAACTTCTATAATGCTCAAGTTTGTTCATGAGGATAAAAAATCTCGGTTTTTATATTGCACATGGTAAGCATTTCCCTTTGCTTCCTGCTTACCATCTTGCTCTGAGGACTGGTCCTGGTGTCCTTATCTCCTCCTCCAGTTTGTTGTTGCTTGTTCCCTCTCCTATCACTGCATCTCTATAGGAGGGGATCTCTCCCTTCCTGACTTCCTCTGTCATTTATGTGCTATCTTGGTTTCAGTACCACTTGTCTGCTTGTTTTTGAGACTTTCTGCGCCACCTACCTCATGGCGATGTGACCATTATGGTTGCAGAGCTCCAAGAAACCGTCATCATTTTTTTAGATAAAAATCAATTATATCTTCATAGTTTTATTGTTATTATTAAATTATTATTACAATTTAAAGGGAATTACATTTAAAACCAAAGAATGGCTATTAATATTAGAAACTATCATTTATCATGTGTTGTAATTTTATCTTTTCTCTCTCAATCTCTCCCAATAGGCTAATTCCCAAAATGGTATTAGTGCAACACCATCCAATCAAGATAATGTCCAAGTTATGTGATCAATGGAAATAATAGCTAGTTCTTAGAGCCACATAATCTCTTATACTTCCCTTCTCATGTTCCTATAATAAGTGATGCACGAGCATTCAACTCAGAAGAATCATTGTATTTTAGTAGACATAGGGGGTTCTTGTGTTTTAAGGAAGTTGGTTTCCTAAGTGTTAAAATTAATGTAATTACTTAGGCTTTTGAGTGACTTTAATGAGAATAGGAATTAATTAAGTATTGTGAGACATACTTGTAAATGTTCTCGAATGTTGGAGAACATGAGATATTTAGGATAGTTGAAGGATTCGAGAATCAGTTGTAAATCTTAGATTAGGAGTTGGTTTCATGATTTGTGGATTAAAGAGGATCCTTAGGGATAAATATGAGATTTTAGGATTTTGTTGAGAAGTTTATGGATCTAAACCAGGAATTGGTTATAGAATCCTTTCGTATAAATGTAAGCCAAAAAGGCAAAGAAAAAGTTAGTCAAGTTAGTCAAGTTAGTCAAGTTAGATAGTTAGCTAGTTAGCTAGTTAGAGGTTGTGAGTTAGAGGTTTGGTTGTAAGCCTACAGGCAGTTAGGAAAACAATGGCCACTGATATAGAAGATCGGGCCAAGGAGGGAGTTCCTTTGTAAATACCTGTTTATTAATACAAACAACTCAATTATGAGTTTATGTGTGTATGGAGTAATTTAGTTATAATTTGTGTGTGAACTAGAGTAAGTTCTATGTAATAGAGGTTGTAGGTGGAGTTCGAGCAGAACAAAGAGAAGAAGTGATATGAAGGATCGTATTGGATCTCATGAATCCATTTGAAGGATCGTAGTTGAGATTCAGGAGTGACAGTGATTAAAGTATGTGGAGTTAAGTTCAAGAGGGGGTTGTGTTGCAGGACAACTAAATACGCTAAACCCTGAAGTAAACCGAAACCACGTAAAAACGAAGTAGAGGAAGGATGAAGAAATGAGGTGACGATGTACAGGATTCGTTGGATCTATAAGATCAATGAATGAGGCTAAAGGTGATGGGCGACCAAGATTAAGTCACGCAACATAATGTAAAAGAAATGAATGATGGAGATTAAATCCAAGTGCTAGCGGAAGAGGAGAGCGGTTTCCGTAAGTGGGTAGCTATCTATCGGATGGAGATAAAGTGGTAAGTGGTAATTCGAGGTGGTCACCCGATTCCATTTATCGACTGACACGTAGCACTCGGGTGGAGAGATAAAACCATTTTATCGGGTGGGTAATCCTTGTGCAAGTGGTCCATCTAGTATCGTTGTTAACCATTGGATCAAATGTGCTTTGATCAACGGTGGAGGATCATTGATTAGGTTTGTTGATCGGGTGAGCCAACAACTATTAGATTGAATGGTGAGACAAATAGCGGAGATTGAAGCCAATAAGGCTTGGGGAAAAGCAAACCTAATACGTTATCAACGGGGGTTAAGTTCATTTGAGTTCCAGCGGATGAATGGGTTTAAGTGGTGATACGACGTGACAACCATTGATCTAATGGAGTGAAATCAACAGTGGAGGTTGAACATGATAAAAGAGCATCGATAAATGTGCAAAGACCTAGGAAAGGTGAAAAGGTAAGGTTTATGTGTGCTTTGTGGAGTATTTCTATTATATGAACATTATAATAGAAATAAATCACAGTTAAAAGTATTTTGGGTTAAGTCAAATTTGACCAAAGTCTAACCATGGTATGATTAAGACGAGCAGATAGTGAATTTAACCATAGGGTTGAGTACTAAGGTATAATAATTAACCAAATTTTATGAACGTTGGGTAAAATTCCATTGGAAAGGTTAATGAAGGTTTAGACTATTGAATAGTCAAATATAACGTTTCCACATAAAACTTAATTAAGAACATTAAACCTTGGTTTAAGAAGGTTTTCACCACGGATCAGGTGATTAAGGCCTGGGACCAATGACATGCAATTTTATTTGCATAATGTGGGTATTGTTGGCTTAGGCTGGCATCAATAAGGTTTTGCGTAAAACAAATACCTTGAGGTCAACCTTCTATAATTAATGATTATTTTAATATTTGTTGATTTTTTTGTGTGTGTTCTATTATGTAGTATAATGTAAATGTATATAAAACTATAATAATAAGCATATAACCCAAGTGCTAAGCTTAAAGGCCAAGTAAAAATCATAATAAGATGTTTTTAGTTTTCCTCATATGTTTTAGTGCTCTTATAATAGTGAAGGTGATTTCTTAGATTGTTTAGGACATAACTAACTCACAAAAGTAAAGGTGAAACTAGATTCAAGAACCCAAATGACTTTGACACTAAAAGATCAAATAACATATTTACACTTAAACTGTAAAGAAAGTACGAAAAAGAATAGATGACATATGCATATAAGATCAATAAATAATCAACAATATGACTTGAACTCCACATTTTAATTTGGAAAGGATAAGCCTTATGTTCCATTAAAAGAGTGCCACAAGGGTAATAATTCTTACATAGAAGTACTTGGGATTGTCTTAATGTTTAGGACATGGAAAATAAAAGCAAAAATAATTTCTTTTTAACTAAAAAATGAAATGAAAATCAATTTATGAGTTTAAAAAATATAATAAAAAAAATATACTAGCAAATCATTTAAGCTAATAAAAATTTTAGTATAAATTAATTAATTGAGCTAATAAAAACTTAATATATCCATTTTCAAAATAAATAAAAAAATCATCCATCCAATATATAAAACTATAGAAAATAGTATTACTATTATCTAGGAAGATTAGGCCTTAAGAATATAGTCACACATTACAAAGCTATTACAATATTATCAAATGTTCACAGACCACATTTTTAGTTTCATAAAATTTAATTACAATTTCATTTTTTATTGTTTCTCTTTTGAGAAATTTAGAGATTTTATAGTATTCTTTGTCTTCATAGGGAACTTCACATCTACATGTTTTAATGTGCACACTTATACTAGCTTATGTCTAATATTGTTATGATTAAGACCAACAGGTAAATAAAAAATGTTGAAATAAATGCATACATAACATGTGAATAGAAACTTAGTACCATGGTGGTTATGTATTAGTTTTAGCTTGTTATGTATTAATGTGTAAGTTCCCAAAGCTATAAAGTAAGTTAACACATGTCTAATTTTCATGCTTTCTTAGTATTTTCCATATAGATGGAAATCCAAGTTCATTTAGTGGACATGAAGGAACATTTGAATTGCTTAGTTAATGTTATAGCAAATGATAATTCGTTGTTTCATTATTTTCAGCGAAAAGGAAATGGAAAGAATATCTTTGTCATAATATTTTTAAATTTATGATGTTTGATGAACCTTCCACTAATATCTACGCGTGAAGAACAACCACTATTATTGTGCTTAAATTTAAGTTGAAATACATGGAAACATAATATTGTATAATATTGCAGAGATATATAGTATTTTGTTGTCATTTTATAAGGAATAATTTTGTCACTAATATGGATTTATTTAAAATTATGGATTTATATATATATATATGGCATTTAATTAAATATTGAAAATAAATTAGGTATTTAAATAAGCAGTAGTCTATAACGCGACTTTTTGAAAGCTTTTTCGGCGGATTTTTCCGGTCAAAATCCGGTAGCAATTCATTGGAATCCCAAGTTTGATAGCTAGTTTCTGCACAATCAATGGCTCCCAGGGATTTTCCAGGGCGCTGAATCCAAATATGCAGTTAAAAAACCATTTTAACTGCTAAAAATCAAGATTTAACCTCATTTCTTCCGCCGGATTCCGTCACCGGAATCTCCAAAAAGTCGCATTATAGACAACTCCTTTAAATAATATGTTTATAAAAAAACATAGTTTGTAATGTATCTCATATATAATAATAATTATAAATAAAAAATATAATGTATCATAAACATAATAATTACATTAAGCTCATACAATATGGTATGAAAAGGAAGAAATAATGAAAGGATGATTAACTAGACATAATAGATAAGGAAGTGAAAAGGGGTGAAGACTCTTAGGATTAGGAGGGGGCGCAATTTTAGCTAAGGAAAATGAGGTTTGAAGAATTTGGGTTTTGAAGGTAGTTTGGGTAAGGTTTATGTTTCAAGCACTCGAACTTTGATTGTAGTTTCGGTAAGGGTTTTGGTTTGAAGGACTTGGGCTTTGTTGGTTGTTTAGATAAGGTTTTAGGCTTAAAGAACTTGGGCTTTGCTAGTAGTTTGGGTAAGAATTTGGGTTTCAAGAACTTGGGATTTGATGGTAATTTGGGTAAGGGTTTAGGTTTGAGGAATTTGGGCTTGGGTAATGGTTTAAGCTTCACGAAAAAAAGAGGCTTGAGTAGAGGTTTTGGTTTGAAAAACTTAGGTTTAAAAAATAATTTAGGTTTCATTAGAAAAAGAATAGGTAGAAGCTTTAATAATGGTTTAGACTTGGGAATGTTTTCGATTCGAAGATGGAAAAGAAAGGAAGAAGTTTGGATAGAGGATTCTTTTTGAAAAATTCAGAGGTAAATAATTGCTTTGACTTTATAGAGTTGGGTTGGGAAGGGTTAAAATGTCACGTGTAACATTGAATTTGGGAAAATTCATAAACAACTTGAAATTGTGCCTTTGATCCATTGTGGTTTCTGCATGGTTGTACATCAGTGGAATTGAGACGTTCAACGTCTCCAGATTGGAGGGAACATAAGCCTTTGTTGACTAGAAAAGCTTATTGTTTCCCATTCTCCCAATTCCACTTTGTCTAGGTGGATTACAAAGGATCTGTCAGCGTTCACTCTTGTTGTTTTGTTGGCCGAAAAATGATTGGCCCTCTCGCACTCGTTCCCCACACAACCTGACAGGAAAGAGATCAAGAATTATCGTCAAACAATGTGACGTCGAAATGATAAAGAATTATATCTATTGAGTTACAATAATTATTTGGTGAGTTGAGTAGATTTGGCAAACCTGAAAATGAAAGGTGGTTTTCTGAGCAGGCACTGCAGTCGAAGATTATGCTACCATTTACGGAGGTGGGTTTGGATTTGGTTCAGCTACCTTGCTTAGGCTAAGCAGGATGATGAGGAACGCCATCAGACTTGCTTGAACGACAACTGTTGATCAAATCTTGAAGTTCCCCATTTCCGAGGGCTTGCAATATCGATGCTCTCCACATGCATGTGATTGAAAACCCTCTAATCTTTGATCGATATATATACAGAAAGCGAAAGCACGCGGAGAAATTAATGTCCAAACAACTTCAGTGTTGACAATAAACAATGGTAATGAAAATAATATTAGAAGGGTGCAGATACATTTCTATTACAGCGACCAACGTAACGAAATAAAGTGGCAAATGTTCCACCATATTGAAATAACATTGAATAATATGTAGCTATGGATGATATAACGTTTTCTAAATAACAAAGATTGGTTATAGTTTTAACCGTCAGCAAAAATTAAGGGAAAAATATAAAAAATTTCAATATCACATTCTAAACCAAAAATAATAATTACATGCAATAATTGGAGTAATTGGTGAGATTGATGTGGATATACATAAAAAAAATATATATTTCTTTTAATTTTTGTTTAGAGCAAAATATGACATGGATTGGTTAGAGAGAAACATAACACTTCTAGATCTGCTTAGCAAACATGTACATCCACAAAATTAGAAATATCTTCTGATTTCTTGCAATATCATCTATTACTAGATGTTAAATGAGTTCTAACAATATTTGTAGGATAAATATAATTCTATCGACAAAGTCACACCAATGCTATTTTAGGAAGATCCTATGGGAACTTCCCATGTGTTTAATTAACACCAAAAAAAAAAAGCTAAACAATCTTATAGGTCATAAATCCAACCAAATTGATGGAACTGATTTGATCAAAGGAAATATGAGCCATTTCCATTAACCCCTAAATACATGACAAGTTGAGGAGAACATACCCCATATATATATATATATATATATATATATTATATATATAATAGATATAGTATATATATATATAGATAGATAGATAGATAGATAGATAGATAGAGATATTTCCTCTTCTCAGTGACATATTAATGTATATATAAACAGATTTTCTATATATAAATAATATATTTAAAATTTTTAATATATAGTAAAACAATATTTTATTATATATTATTATTATTATTATTTAATATATTGTATAGTTTATATTTTATCAATACAATCAAAGTTACTAATATAAATATATTTTAAATAAACTCCGACATGCACATGATTATATAAGATTCATGGGTTCAAGGGTTCTAACTAGGTTGATATGCCTGAATTTAAAATATAATTACACACAATTATATAAAATTGATTCAACAATTAATTGATAAAGATGAGGAATATTTAATTGATATTTACATAATCCATCATTGTAGTGGGTGATGAGAAAAAACTTATAAGTTAAAAAAAACTAATTCTCTCACAATTTTATAGAGATCTAATTGACATGAACTAGTATCTAATGTAGAAAATTGTAACTAACATGATGGGAATGACTCTCCACCTAACTATAGTATCAGTTGCATTGTGGTATTTTTACAATTGGCCACCCTCAAGACCTCAATCAATTACCTTCCTAAAATTGCAATACCCCTATGTACTTTATTTTAAGGATTTGCTATCTTTAGACTTGGACCATTATTAGGTTTTTTGGCTAAGGAAGCCATGTTGAATTTATGAAACAATGTGATCAAATAGAAATTAATGTAATGTGATAAATAATATTATTAATAATAAATAAAATGCTAGAAAATTACTCGCAAGAAGGGCACCAAAGTCAAAATATTTATTTCCAATTGTAAACAATTGTCGATGGATAAATTCAAGTTGTTCCTTTAAATAAGTCCTAAAATTCCAAGAAGAAATAGTTGAAAATTAGTAGAATTATTATGATGGGAGAAAAAGATCATAATAAACCTCTTAGTATGGGATGTTACTGAGTTGTGGGTGAAATAAAGTATTCTAGGAGAAAAAAATAAGGCTTTAAAGAAAGGAAAGTAGCTTTTTAAGGAAAGAAAAAAATAAAAAAAATAAAGACTTATGCAGTTGGGTTGGCAGTCCCAAGAGGAATGACGCTTCCAAATATCTGCTAGGAAGGAAAACTTATAAAATATATCATTGAGGAATCAATTAGGTTGTTGATTGAGATGGTCAGGATACAATATTAAAAAATAAATGTGAGTCATATAGGGATAGAATACAATATTTGGGCCATGTCATTTCAAAATAGGGATTGTCTATTGATCCTGAGAAGGTCAAGGATATTTTGAATTGGCCCACTCCTAAGGATGTGTTAATTGTCTCATGCCTTATGGGCATTACAAGGTATTACTAAAGATTTATTCAGGGGTTCTCTAGGATGGCTTACCTTATTACTTCCATGAAAAAGAAAGGAACAAATTTTGGGTGGACAACCAAGTATTAGGAAAGTTTTGACAAATTAAAAAAATTTCTCACAGTGGCCCCTATTTTGAAAATTGTTGATCTAGAAAAGGAATTTTTTGTATGCATTGATGCTTGATTGGAAGGTTTAGGAGGAGAATTGATGCAGGGAAATTCAATAGTGGCCCATGAATCTAGGAAACTAAAACCACATGAAAAGAACTATGCAGTACATGATTTAGAACTGGTTGTTGTAATAAATGGCTTAAAGATGTGGAGGAACTACCTATTCGGAAACAAATTCACCTTGGTAAAGCATCATATTAGCTTGAAATATTTTTTCAATCAAACAGATCATAATGCTAGACAAGCTAGGTAGATGCCTTTCTTAGTGAATTTGAATTTGATATCAAACATACTCAGGGAAAAGAAAATACGATAGAAGATGATTTAAGTAGACATGCACATGTCCTAATGGAAATATATGTTAGCAGCGTCCATTCATATTTTATGGAGTACAACTTAAATTCAATACATGAGGATGATAACTATCTAGAGATTCAATAGAAATTGTAAGAGATAGAAATTCGATGTTATGTTGAAAATTTAGAAAAATTGTTAACCGAGAGAAATAGATTGTATGTTCCAAATTCAATTGTTCAAAAATGGATAATATTAGATGAATATCAAAAGAACCGGTATGCTAGAGACCCCGTATATCAAATGATGATAACTACACTAAGGAAGGAATTCCATTGGCCTAACATGAAAATGAACATAGAAACATACCTGTATAAATTCCTACAATAACAATTATCAAGATTCAATAAAAATGAGTTCCTTCGAAGCCTTATACTATAGAAAATTCCACACATCTCTGAGCTAGAATCAACCCGAAGATAGGCTAATATTGGGACTAGATGCATTTCAACAAAAAGAACAAGTGGTGTGAAAAATTAGACAAAACATAAAAAAAACAAAGGCTAGATAGAAATGTTAGGCTAATAAAAAGAGAACTCACAAGGAATTTAAGGTTGGAGATCATTTATACTTAAGATTTAAACCAATGAAAAGCACCGTAAGGATAAGAAGTTATATCAAATTGGCATCATGATTCTGTGTGCCTTTTGATATTTTAGACAGGGTTTGGTCAGTAGTGTACCAGCTAGAATTGCCTAGCCATATCAAAGTACATATTGTTTTTCATGTATCTTTGTTAAAAAAGTATGTCCATGATAATTCTCACATAATTTATTGAAATTCGATATAGGTGGAGCTAGAAGGAGACTTCTTTGTAGAGCCACTTTGATATTAGATAGGAGAGAGATCTTTCTCCAGAATCGAGTCATCACTCAGGTTAAAGTGCAATGGAAGCACCTTACACCTGAGGAGGCTACCTTTGAGATAGAGAAAAAAACACGATAACCATTCCAACATTATTTCAGAAGGGAAGCAATGGGATAATTATTGGAAAGTTACATAAGAGAAGGGCATCAGATTCAAAATATTTCTTGTGAATTGTAAACAATTGTGGAAGGATAAATTCAATTTATTCCTTCCCTTAAAAAATCTCCTAAAATTCCAAAGAAAAATAATTGGAAAATAGTATATTTATTATGATGGGAGAAAAAGATCATAATAAACCTCTTAGTAGAGGAAGTTACTAAGTTTGGGGTGAAATAAATCATTGTGGAAGAAAAATCTAGGATTTACAGAAAAAAGAAAGTATAGTTTTTGAGAAAAGAAAAAAGAAAGCACAAAGACTTAGGAAGTTGGGTTGTCAAACCCAAAAGGTGAGACGTTGCTAAAACTCTGATGGAAAAGAAAACTTTTAAAATATATCATTTAGAAATCAATGAGGTTGTTGATTTGAATGGTAAGAAAATCTTAGCTTAGGGGAGAACTAGAGGATACAGTTAGTGGTCGGGAGGGTAAGTTCCCAATTCCTGAGTAATTTCCCAACCAGTATTTCTAGTTAGGATTTTCATATTCTATATTTTGTGTTACATGAAATTTGAATATGATTTTTAAGTTGAATTTAAATATATGATGTTTAAACTATGCATGTTTTTGGTGATAAGATGGTTAAATTGTTTCATACTAAACTATTTTTTCTTGCACATGAGTTCTATATTAATCTTAAGGATGAAGTTGATTGTATGAGTATGCATAGATGATCTAGAAATATGAAATTTTTTGTGAGGATACTTGCTGAGGATTAGGCCTAATTGCAAAATGTAGCCTATAAATTCTTTGGGGTAAGTAGAAAGGTTCTTGTACGAAATTTCAGCTACTCATTTTCTTCTTTAATGTAGAGTGAATCTATGCAAATGTTGAAGTTAATTTTTAAGTATGGATTATGTATATACCATGCTTAGTTTGTTTTCCTCTCCAATTAAAACTAAATTGAATATTACATTTTACGAGAGGGAAAGAACTAGTATAGATACTAGGAGATCGAAAGGGTACTGAAACACCTATGAGGATATGTAACTAGGAGAATAATATTTATCTATAAAAAAGAAAGATAAGATACTCTATGTCTAATAGAAAATCATGTTATACTTGTATGTTATAAATTTGAAGAATGAAATAAAAATAATTTGGAAATCTAACAGGGAGGCACATATTTAGAAGAAAACATTTTGTTATGAACTAATGGAAGTCCAACTATTAAAGAGGAAACTATTATCGAAACAAAAATTATAGTGTTATTCTTTTACATGCACAATACTCTAATTTATGGGAAAAGAATAAATATCCTTTGCTATGATATAGGTGAAATTATGATGTTAATTTTTAAGGAAAACCAACCAAAAATAAAAATGCTCACAACAACCATCACTCACTCTTTATGAGCTTAAAGAAATCAATGGAGCGTACCCATATCATGTACATTAGAATAATTCAACAAAACATTTTCACGAACTAGAGATTAGGGGTTATGACTAGCAGAAATGGCTAGAGCCATTTTGTTCATTCCTCAATCCAGATAACTAAAAATGTGACTGAAGGCCTAAGCAATGGTAGCTTAATGCACAACGATACTAAGAGGGAAAGCCTAAAGAGAGTATGGGACCTTTTCCATATAGAAAAAAATTGATATAAATAGTAAACGAGAAGTTGAACAAGGGCCCTCTCGTAAATGGTGGAACCTATTGGCTGAGTGGGTGCACAAAGGAATAGTCTTATTTTACCAAATTTCATCTTCTAGTAGTAGTCTAATATCGAAAATTAAATCGCTAGCACCGAGGAAAATAAAAAGTTTCGACCCTACTGTAACTAAACTCAATTAAGAGAATATTTTCCAATTCGAGTTAAGAAAAAAAACTCTAATGAAACCCTTTGTTACCACAACAATATATGCATAAGAAAATAAACTATAAAACTAAAAATAGTCAATTATCCAGTGAGTGTGGGAAGAAACCCTTAAAGTAATTATGGAACCATATAGGAACTTGAAAACAAGAAAACAAATTCACCATGGCTACAATGTAAAGGAATTCTAGAGAATAGAAGCAAACATTGTAAATTAAGTGAAATAAATAACAACCCTAGAAGGGTTTCCAATCCATTATATGTAGTAATGGCAGTAGAACCCATAATTCATTCTGGTATCAAACCACAAAGCTATACATATAAGGTAACACCTATCAGGGTCTCCTGGAAAGGTCACATGCTTATAGGGTGATAAACTCTTATAAATTTTCTTTTCCTAGGAATAACACTGAACCTAGTTGAATGGAGATACACATTAGAACTTGATCAACTATTGCATCAGAACTACTAAGAAAAACCCATGAGGAATAAGGTGAAACCAACTTTTAGGAATGGTATACAAAGGTTAGCATTGGAAATCCTCAATGATTAGGAATCCAAACTGATGCAGTTGTTGGACATGGAATCCCCCCCAAGGCATGTTTTGGGGCTCAAAGCCTAAGTTTTGACCCAATCTTGTTGTAAATCTCTGTGAATTATAGGCGTGGGGTGCGAAAGTTCAATAGAGTCACAGGGTTGTCCACCCTAGTTTTGTAATGTAATGTCGGCTGGATAGACCTACCCATGGTCCGCGGACCATGGGATTGTATAATTAAAGTGAGACACTAAGTAGATAGGGAAGGATAGGAGAAGAAGAACAAGTATAAGTGATTGAGTCACAAGTGTAAAGTGTGTCTTTGGGTCATAGAGTAGGAGAAGGCTCTACAGCTGAGTGTACAAAGGCCTAGTAGTCCGCAGCTGAGTGCACAGAGCCTTGTAACTGAGTGCGCAAGGTGAAGTCGAGTATGTAACTGAGGAAGGAATTAATAAAGAGAAATTTATCATCGTTCTATGTATCTGATCATGGGTTAATGCATGTTTGTTATAATTTGCAAATATACTATTTATTTACTACACGCACCTATATAAATGATTTATGTTGTTAAGTATAACTTAAAGCATGCAAGTAGGCTAAGATAATTAACTAACATTGGAATGCCAGTAAATTCTTGGGTAATAATGCAGAAGCACAGTGTTCAGCCCCTGAGTAGGGTTGCGCGTAGAGAGTATATCGGGTCGCGAGACATGGAAAATTGCGTGAAGCAACCTGCACGCAGAGTCAAACCGCAAACCACTTGAACTCATTAGACATCTCTAGAGTTTGAAAGGTTAAAATGTCACGTGTAACATTGAATTTAGGAAAATTCATAAACAACTTAAAATTGTGCCTTTGATCCATTGTGGTTTATGCGTGGTTGTACATCAATGGAATTGAGACATTCAACGTCTCCAGATTGGAGGGAACATAAGTCTTTGTGGACTAGAAAAGCTTATTGTTTCGCATCACAACCTCAATTCAACATAAATCTCCCAATTCCACTTTGTTGACTAGAAAAGCTTATTCTTTAGCATCACAACCTCGATTGAACATAAATCTCTCAATTCCACTTTGTCTAGGTGGATTACAAAGGATCTTTCAGCATTCACTCTGGTTGTTTTGTTGACAGAAAAATGATTTCCCCTCTCGCACTTGTTCCCCACACAACCCGACACGAAAGAGATCAAGAATTATCGTCAAACAATGTGACGTTGAAATGATAAAGAATTATATCATAAAATGATGGAAGGGTTACAATAATTATTTGGTGAGTTGAGTAGATTGTAGTTGTCTATAATGAGACTTTTTGAAAGCTTTTCTGGTGGCTTTTTCTGGTCAAAATCCGGCAGCAATTTCTTGGAATCACAAGTTTCATAGCTAGTTTATGCACAATCAAAGCGTCCCAGGGGTTTTTCAGGGTGTTGAATCCAAATATGCAGTTAAAAAATCATTTTAACTGCAACAAATCAAGATTTAACCTCAATTTCTTCTGCCGGATTCCGTCACCGGAATCTCCAAAAAATCGCATTATAGACAACTCCGAGTAGATTTGGCAAACCTGAAAATGTAAGGTGGTGTTCTGAGTAGGCACTGTAGTCGAAGATTATGCTACCATTTACGAAGGTGGGTTTGGATTTGGTTCAGCTACCTTGCTTAGGCTAAGCAGGATGGTGACGAATGCCATCAGATTTTCTCGAACGACAACTGTTGATCAAATCTTGAAGTTCCCCATTTCCGAGGGCTTGCAATATCGATTCTCTCCACATGCATGTGATTGAAAACCCTCTAATCTTTGATCGATATATATACAAAAAGCGAAAGCACGCGGAGAAATTAATGTCCAAACAACTTCAGTGTTGACAATAAACAATGGTCATGAAAATAATATTAGAAGGGTGCAGATACATGCCTATTACAACGATCAACGTAATGAAATAAAGTGGAAAATGTTCCACCATTTTGAAATAACATTGAATAATATGTAGGTATGGATGATATAACGTTTTCTAAATAACAAAGATTGGTTATAGTTTTAACCGTCAGCAAAAATTAAGGGAAAAATATCAAAAATTTCAATATCACATTCTAAACCAAAAATAATAATTACATGCAATAATTGGAGTAATTGGTGAGATTGATGTGGATATACATATTTCCCTATTAACATTTAAAAATATAATATATATATAATAATATATATAAATAATATATATATATATATATATATTAATATTTATGATATATTATATTTATAATATATTATATTTTAGAGCAAAATATGACATGAATTGGCTACAGACAAACGTAACACTTGTAGATCTGCTTAGCAAACATGTACATCCACAAAATTAGAAATATCTTCTGATTTCTTGCAAGATCATCCATTACTAGATGTTAAATGAGTTCTAACCATATTTTTAGGATAAATATAATTCTATCAACAAAGTCACACCACGGTTATTTCAAGAAGATCCTATGGGAACTTCCCATGTGTTCAAACTAACACAAAAAAGCTAACCAATCTAATAGGTCATAAATCCAACCAAATTGATGGAACTGATTTGATTAAGGGAATATGAGCCATTTCTATTAACCACTAAATACAAGATTAACCACTAAATACAAGACAAGTTGAGGAGAGATAGTCCTCTCTCCTCTCTCTCTTCTCTCTCCTCTCCTCTCTCTCTCTCTCTCTCTCTCTCTCTCTCTATATATATATATTATATATATAATATATATATATAGATATATATATATTCCTCTTCTCAGTCACATATTAATGTATATATAAACAGATTTTCCTATATATAAATAAATTAAAAATTTTAATATATAGCAAATAATATTTTTATTATACATTATTATTATTATTTATATATTGTATCGTTTATATTTAATCAGCACAATTCAAAGTTTAATATTTATAATATATTTTTAATAAAATCAGGCATGCACATGATTATATAAAGATTCATGGGTTCAAGGTTCCAACTAGGATGATACGCTAAATTTAAAATATAATTACGCACAATTATATACAATTGATTCAACAATTAATTGATAAAGATGAGGAATATTTAATTGATATTTACATAATCCATCACTGTAGGGGGTGATGAGAAAAAACTTATAAGTTAAAAAAAAAAAAAACAATTCTCTTACAATTTTATAGAGATCTAATTGACATGCACTAGTATCTAACGTAGAAAATTGTAACTAACATGATGGGAATGACTCTCCACCTAATTATAGTCTCAGTTGCATTGTGGTATTTTTACAATTGGCCACCCTCAAGAACTCAATCAATTACCTTCCTAAAATTGCAATACCCCTATGTACTTTATTTTAAGGATTTGCTATCTTTATACTTGGACCATTATTAACTTTCATGGCTAAGGAAGCCATGTTGAATTTATGAAACAATTTGATCAAATAGAAATTAATGTAATGCAATAAATATATTATTATTAATAAATAAAATGCTGGAAAATTACTTGCGAGAAGGGCACCAAAGTCAAAATATTTCTTTCCAATTGTAAACAATTGTTGATGGATAAATTCAAGTTCTTCCTTTAAAAAAGTCCTAAAATTCCGAGGAGAAATAGTTGAAAATTAGTAGAATTATTATGATGGGAGAAAAAGATCCTAATAAACCTCTTCGTATGGGATGTTACTAAGTTGTGGGTGAAATAAAGTATTCCAGGAGAAAAAATAAGGCTTTAAAAAAAAGGAAAGTAGCTTTTTAAGGAAAGAAAAAAATAAAAAAAATAAAGGCTGAGGCAGTTGGGTTGGCAGTCCCAAGAGGAAGGACGCTTCCAAATATCTACTAGGAAGGAAAACTTATAAAATATATCATTGAGGAATCAATTAGGTTGTTGATTGAGATGGTCATGATACAATATTAAACAATAAATGTGAATTATATAGGGATAGAATACAATATTTGGGCCATGTCATTTCAAAATAGGGATTGTCTGTTGATCCTGAGAAGGTCATGGATATTTTGAATTAGCCCACTCCTAAGGATGTGTTAATTGTCTCATGCTTTATGGGCATTACAAGGTATTACTGAAGATTTATTCAGGGTTATCTAGGCTGGCTTACCTTATTACTTCCTTGAAAAAGAAAGGAACAAATTTTGAGTGGACAACTGAGTGTTAGGAAAGTTTGGACAAATTAAAAAAAAATTCTCACAATGGCCCCTATTTTGAAAATTGTTGATCTCGAAAAAAAAATTGTATGCATTGATGCTTGATTGGAAGGTTTAGGAGGAGAATGAATGCAAGAAAATTCAATAGTGGCCCATGAATCTAGGAAACTAAAACCACATGAAAATAACTATGTAGTACATGATTTAGAACTCGTTGTTGTAATAAATGGCTTAAAGATGCGGAGGAACTACCTATTCGGAAACAAATTCACCTTGGTAAAACATCATATTAGCTTGAAATATTTTTTTCAGCCAAACAGATCTTAATGCTAGACAAGCTAGGTAGATGCCTTTCTTAGTGAATTTGAATTTGATATCAAACATACTCAGGGAAAAGAAAATACAATAGAAGATGATTTAAGTAGACATGCACATGCCCTAATGGAAATATCTGTTAGCAGTGTCCATACATATTTTCTGGAGTAGAGCATAAATTCAATATGTTAGGATGATAACTATGTAGAGATTCAATAGAAATTGTAAGAGATAGAAATTCGACGTTATGTTGAAAATTCAGAAAATTTGTTAACCTAGAGAAATAGATTGTATGTTCCAAATTCAATTGTTCGAAAATATATAGTATTAGATGAATATCAAAAGAAATGGTATGCTAGAGACCCCGTTTATCAAAAGATGATAACTACACTAAGGAAGGAATTTCATTGGCCTGACATGAAAACGAACATAGAAACATTCCTGTATAAATTTCTACAATAACAATTATCAAGATTCAATAAAAATGAGTTCCTTCGAAGCCTTATATTATAGAAAATTCCACACACCTCTGAACTAGAATCAACCTAAAGATAGGCTAATATTGGGACTAGATGCATTTCAACAAAAAGAACAGGTGGTGTGAAAAATTAGAAAAAACATAAAAACAACAAAGGCTAGATAGAAATGTTACGCTAATAAAAAGAGAATTCACAAGGAATTTAAAGTTAGAGATCATTTATACTTAAGATTTAAACCAAGGAAAAGCACTGTATGGACAAGAAGTTATACCAAATTGGCATCATGATTTTGTCTGCCTTTTGATATTTAGACAGGGTTTGGTCAGTAGTGTACCAACTGGAATTGCCTAGCCATATCAAAGTACATAATATTTTTCATGTATCTTTGTTAAAAAAGTATGTCCATGATAATTCTCACATAATTTATTGGAATTCAATATAGGTGGAGCTAGAAGGAGACTTATTTGCAAAGCCACTTTCAATATTAGATAGGAGAGAGATCTTGCTCCAGAATCGAGTCTTCACTCAGGTTAAAATGCAATGGAAGCACCTTAAACCTGAGTAGGCTACCTTTGAGATAGAGAACAAAACACGATAACCATTCCAACATTATTTCAGAAGGGAAGCAATGGGATAATTATTGGAAAGTTACACAAGAGAAGGGCGTCAAATTCAAAATATTTCTTGCAAATTGTAAACAATTGTGGAAGGATAAATTCAATTTGTTCCTTCCCTTAAAAAATCTCCTAAAATTCCAAAGAAAAATCATTGGAAAGTAGTAGGTTTATTATGATGGGATAAAAAGATCATAATAAGCCTCTTAGTAGAGGAATTTACTAAGTTTGGGGTGAAATAAATCATTACAGAAGAAAAATCTAGGATTTACCGAAAAAGGAAAGTATAGTTTTCGAGAGAGGCAAAAAAAAAATCACAAAGGCTTAGGAAGTTGGGTTGGCAAACCCAAAAGGTGAGACGCTGCTAAAACTCTGATGGAAAAGAAAACTTATAAAATATATCATTTAGAAATCAATGAGGTTGTTGATTTGAATGGTAAGAAAATCTTAGCTCAGGGGAGAACTAGAGGATACAGTTAGTACTCGAGAGGGTAAGTTCCCAATTCCTAAGTAATTTCCCAACTAGTATTTCTAGTTAGAATTTTCATATTCTATCTTTTGTGTTACATGAAATTTGAATATGATTTTTAAGTTGAATTTAAATAGATGATGTTTAAATTATGCATGTTTTTAGTGATAAGAAAGTTAAAATGTTTCATACTAAACTATTTTTTCTTGCAAATGAGTTCTATATTAATCTTAAGGATGAAGTTGATTGTATGACTATGCATAGATGATCTAGAAATATGAAAATTTTTGTGAGGATACTTGCTTAGGATTAGGCCTAATTGCAAAATGTAGCCTATAAATTCTTTGGGGTAAGTAGAAAGGTTCTTGTACGAAATTTCAGCGACTCATTTTCTTCTTTAATGTAGAGTGAATCTATGCAAATATTGAAGTTAATTTTTAAATATGGGTTATGTATATACCATGCTTAGTTTGTTTTCCTCTCTAATTAAAACTAAATTGAATATTACATTTTATGAGAGGGAAAGAACTAGTATAGATACTAGGAGATCGAAAGGGTACTGAAACACCTATGAGGATATGTAGCTAGGAGAATAATATTTATATATCAAAAAGAAAGATAAGATACTCTATGTCTAATAGACAATCATGTTATACTTGTATGTTATAAATTTGAAGAATGAAATAAAAATAATTTGGAGATCTAATAGAAAGGCACATATTTAGAAGAAAACATTTTGTTATGAACTAATGGAAGTCCAACTATTAAAGAGGAAACTATTATTGAAACAAAAATTATAGCTTTATTCTTGTACATGCACAATACTCTAATTTATGGGAAAAGAATAAATATCCTTTGCTATGATATAGGTGAAATTATGATGTTAATTTTTAAGGAAAACCAACCAAAAATAAAAATGCTCGCAACAACCATCACTAACTCTTTATGAGCTTGAAGAAATCAATAGAGCATACCCATATCATGTACATTAGAATAATTAAACAAAACACTTCCACGAACTAGAGATCAGGGGTTATGACTAGCGGAAATGGCTAGAGTCATTTTCGTCATTCCTCAATCTAGATAACTAAAAATGTGGCTGAAGGCCTAAACAACGATAGTTTAATGCATGATGACACTAAGAGGGAAAACCTAAAGAGAGTATGGGACCTTTTCCATATAGAAAAAATTTGATATAAATAGTAAACAAGAAGTTGAACGAGGGCCCTCTCATAAATGGTGCTACCTATTGGATGAGTGGGTGCACAAAAGAATAGTCTTATTTTACCAAAATTTCATATTCTAGTAGTAGTCTAATATCGAAAATTAAATCCCTAGCACTGAGGAAAATAAAAAGTTTCGACCCTACTGTAACTAAACTCAATTAAGAGAATATTTTCCAATTCGAGTTAAGAAAAAAAACTCTGATGAAACCCTTTGTTACCACAATAGTATATTCATAAGAAAATAAACTATAAAAATAAAAATAGTTAATTATCCAGTGAGTCGAAAGAAACCCTTAAAGTAATTATGGAACCATATAGGAACTTGAAAACAAGAAAACAAATTCACCATGGCTGCAACGTAAAGGAATTCTAGAGAATAGAAGCAAACATTGTAAATTAAGTTAAATAAATAACAACCCTAGAAGGGTTTCCAATCCATTATATATAGTAATGGCAGTAGTACCCATAACTCATTCTTGTATCAAACCACAAAGCTATACATATAAGATAACACCTATTAGGGTCTCCCGAAAAGGTCACATGCTAATAGGGTGATAAAATCTTATAAATTTTCTTTTCCTAGGAATAACACTGAACCTAGTTGAATGGAGATACACATTACTTGATCGACCATCGCACCAGAACTTCTAAGAAAAACCCATGAGGAATAAGGTGAAAACAACCTTTAGGAATGGTATACAATGGTTAGCACTGGGAATCTACCTCAATGATTATGAATCCAATCGAATGCAGTTGTTGGTCATGGAATACCCCCAAGGAATGTTTTGGGGCTCAAAGCCTAAGTTTTGACCCAATCTTGTTGTAAAGCTCCACGAATTATGGGCGTGGGGTGCGAAGGTATGATAGAGTCACAGGGTTGTCCGCCCTAGTTTTGAAATGTAATGTCAGCTGGATAGACCTACCCATGGTCTTCGAACCATGGGATTGTATAAATAGAGCAAGGCTCTAAGTAGATAGGGAAGGATAGGAGAAGAAAAACAAGTGTAAGTGATTGAGTCACAAGTGTAAAGTGTGTCTTTGGGTCGTAGAGTAGGAGAAGGCTCTGCAGCTGAGTGCACAGAGGCCTAGTAGTCCGCAGCTGAGTGCACAGCGCAGAGTCGAGTCTGTAGCCAAGGAAGGAATTAATAAAGAGAAGTTTATCATCATTCTGTGTATCTGATCATGGGTTAATGCATGTTTGTTATAATTTGCAAATATATTGTTTATTTATTGCGCGCACCTTGTATGAATTATTTATGTTGTTAAGTATAACTTAAAGTATGCAAGTAGGCTAAGATAATCAACTAACATTGGAATACCAGTAAAGTCTTGGGTAATAACTTAGAAGCATTGTGTTCAACCCCTAAGTAGGGTTGCAGATAGGCAGTATATCGAGCCACAAGACAGAGGAAATTGCATGAAGCAACCTGCATGCAGGGTCAAACCACAAACCACTTAAACTCATTAGACATCACCAGGGTGCGGAAACCTAGTTCTAGAACCCTCCCATACTACTTTAGGTGAGACCCCAATCTGCGCTCTATGGACTGTTGCCGAAAGGGCCAATAGTACTAGGATTTGTTTGGCTAAATTAACTCTGAACTTGGGTCATGCCCCAATAAGCCAACAAATCATTCCGTTGTCGAGACCAGGATCTTAATAAGAGATGTCTGACGTTGTATCACTGGAATTCGACAAAGAAAGGAATTGAAGAGTGGTTGGACAGGAAGATTCACGAGTTCGCGGCGTGGAAAACATGAATCCATGATTATCGAAGGAAGAGTGGTTAGATTGCTACTTATATATGGAAATCCACAAAATTTTCTTTGCATCCTTCCCCTCTAAGTTGTATGAGTGGATCGCAAAGCTAGCAGATAGTCAAGGAAGGTGTAGGCTTGACAAACCTATTGTGTGGACTCCAAAGTTGGTGCATATACTAGAAGCATCGAAAGATAAGATCACACAAGATATAGATCACTGGCTCAATCGAATTATTTGGGGATTTATCATTGAGTTTGCGGTAGATACTTCAGTGAGCTATAGTGAGGCAGAATGACGCTTCCTCAAAGGACCATGAGGTAAGTATGTTAAATATTTGAACACTTGAATTAAAATGTTACTATGTGAAAAGCGGGTTATGTGAATAAATTGATGTTTGGGGCTATGTGAGGTGGGACGATCTACAGAAACAACGGTAGCGCAGAACTAGAAACTAGGCCCTTGATTTCACCTCCATGAGAAAACGAGGAAGAGCTCACAAAGGTCTCACCAAGAAGTGCGATGAGTTTGATAAAGCAGCGAATTTCACGCATACTACTTCCACCTACACCACCGCCAGTTTCATCATCTTCACCCCCTTCTTCGCCCACACCACCTCCATCACCACCATAGTTCAATATGGCAAGCACGATAAAATTGCTGGTGTTCAAAGGAGTAGGGAATGAAGATCTGGACCAGTTCTGGTTCGTGGTAAGGTCTGTATGGGAAGCGCAAGGAGTCACAGATGATAATATAAAGAAAGCAATGTTGGTCAACACTTTGCAGGGTCATGCACTGACTTGGTACATTAAGCACTCCAATGAAAATATGAATGCAGGGATTGTGAATATCCAAGTTGTGCTAAATAGGGAATTTAGCAAGCCAAAATCAGAGACATAGTCGATCATCGGATTTAAGGAAATCATGATGCTTCCAGGGGAGACCCCCTGGGAGTTGGATCAGAGACTGAAAGGTATGATTCATGAAGCTAACATGAGCTTGATGGATGGGAAACACCGCACATGGTTTGTAGCATCGCTAACGCTGCATCTAAGGAATGCGCTATCACAACAGAAGCTATCCACTTAGGTCGAGGCCTTGGAGATCGCAATGAAACTGCATGAGACCCTGATACAAGATCCTAACCTAGGAGTTCAATAGATCCACGCACAGTTGAAAAACTTGTGTCTTGAGATGCAGAGTTTGAAAGAAGACAGGATAGCTTGCCCTGAAGCACGTGAGAAGGTATGGTGCATAAATTGTAAGGGCCAGGGACATGATAAGGACCATTGTCTAGTCTTCGCGACCTACTTGGCAATAGTAGGACCGATGCCATTGAGACCAGAGGCACAAGCAGGACGAAGCGTGACGCTTGCATTATGCTGCGTGATTTGTTGGATAAGAAGGAAGCATGCTACAGATAACTACCATCTATTACAGAAGTATACGTAGAGTTCCCAGTAGTTGTTTTGTAATTTCTGCAGGTCAGTAGGCCACGATAGCCGCACCTGTAGAAGTTATGAACTGATGATGGATCAAACTCCTACCTACAGAGTTCAGATCAAAATGCAGGCTCTCGATCAAAATGCAGGGATGGTGTGCATTGGATTTCAGGGGCACAGACGAGGTTGAGGTGGAATGGGACCAGGAAGAGGTCGCAACCAGCTAATATGTTATAATTGTAGAGGACTGTGGTATTATGCTTGCGATTGTACAAATCCAACGAGGCCATCATGCTTATATTGTTCCCAGTTTGATCATGAGACAAAGGACTATCCCACGGTGATAGCAAGGCTGTGCGAAAAAGGAACACTCCAACCTCCCCTGACTCAGAACCTGCAAATGATGATGTCTGAGTCGTGCAAGGAAGACCTGAATGTAAATATTCTGCTCTGAAGTGGTATCACGACAGGAGATGACAAGGGCAAGCAGCCCGAAGAAAGTTCTTGGGTTTGCAAGGCTCCCACAAAGGAACCAGAATTTGATTTGGAGCATACTAAGGAGACATTCATGGAAGATAAGAAGAGCTTCGTGAAGGCCTCCACTTTAAGTAGTAAAGGTAAACTGGAACCAGAAATGGACCCATCAATGCTCACTACCCTTTTGGAGACATGCATGAAGTTGTTGCGTGACAGCAAGGCTATGAAGGGGTTGCAAGAACTCATAACTATATGTGTTGGGACTGCGCCAGGAGAACCGCGCGTAGTTCGGAAGCTCGGGAAGCACACAATGCAAATAGGAAGAGAGATGAGATTGGCCGCACATATCGGGGAATATGAAATGGAACAAGTGATTTTGGATCTAGGATGGGACGCGAACATCCTGCCAAAGCAAACATGGGTGTGCATGGGTAGGCCTGCGTTGCAATGGTCTCCTATTCAACTGGAACGGCGAATCAGCAAAAGATCCTACTTATGGGGAGATTGCAGGGGATAACGGTAGATATCGAAGGTGCGAGCATGCTTGCAGATTTCAAAGAGATGGAGATTGTTGATGACAACAATCCCTATCTCGCACTACTGGGAATAGATTGGGCCACTCGCATGAATGGAGTGATAAATCTAAAGAAGCACAAAATGATTTTTTAGAAAACGTCACTATGCGTAGTGGTACCTTTAGACCCTGCGAAAGGATCATGCTACAAGGATCACGCTACATGGAGCCAGTGCAAGACTACAACAACGATGACGATATAGATTGTATCTACAAGATAACCGTGTGGGAGAAGGATTGGGTGAATCCAACAGTGGATGGCAGGATTTCGTGGGAGCGTGAAAGCTCCTGCACCTCAGATTCGGACGAGGAGATAGAATGATGACAGAACCATTTACATGAGCTAACCACGCTCAACTGCAACATGATGACAAGGTCGCTACACTGCATAACAACAGAGGTAAGAGATCTGCCTATGTATGACGGGTTGAGTGAGGTAGATGATTTCTTAAACAAATTTTAAAAAGAATTGTCGAAACAACAACTCTTCTATGCTCTAAAATGGGTACCGCACACTACGCTTGCAAGATGGTGGGGTACGCATCAAAGATGTTTTGAGGACTAATGCGAATGCAGAAGGATGATGCTCATGCGGTTTGGAAAGTCTCAAATGTGGGTGAAAGCCAAGTATGATGGACGAAACAGCCTACGGGCCCACCTCTCCAGATGGGTACAGTTGTATGGTGCACAACTTTCATGAATGCACATTGTCCTCGTAATAGGAAACATGACTAGCAAGCAAGAACGGGCAAGACGATGGTGCAAATGATGACTAGGAAGTATGATAAGACCAAGCATGCCGAATATTATTTGTGTGGAAGCCTTTGACAAAGTATGCGAAGTACTGAACGCGGTCCACCATGTGAAACACACTGACTGGGACCTATGCGTACTAGTGGTTCTATGGGCTTATAGGACCATGTGCAGAACCCTGACCGCGTGGGCATTTCTGAAGCTAAAGTATGAAGCAGATTCTGTAATCGCTATGGAGCATGCGAAGCCTAGACTGAACAGAGTAGCACCAATAGATACGATGGTTTGCAAAGCCTAGAAAGGAGGGATCACATAGCCGCAAGGAAAAAAACACATGGGACTTGAGGAAAAATCCAACAGGGGAACCTTAGACTCCAAGAACTTGAAGAAGATAGGGTACAGTTAAGAAGGAAAAGTGCACTAGTGGCGTGGAAGTCAAGAACCTAGAAGATGAGATAAATAAATATTTTCTCAGTAGAAAGACTAGAATGGTAAGATAGGAGGCATGTGATCACGATGACAGAGTTAAGGCCTATTACCATGACTTGATTAGTCTGATGCCTTGGCTTGGACCACATATTGCTAAGCATAGTGACCAAGGTAGTGCATTGCAAATGGTGAAGTACGCGATGCCAACTATAACAATAAAAGGTGGGGATTCTCCAGGATCCATGATGGAGGACCGAATGGAACTCTACACGGGTGGTGCAGCCACCTGACTAGCCAATGTAAGGACATCCTTAGCACTCCAGGCAATTGGAAGGGAGCGTGGGACTATAAAATATCCTGCCTGGGAGCTGCACGATGTTGGAGATATGCGCAGAAGAAAAGAGACACAAGGTCCACGATCGCGCATGTGGGGCTACGCTATCACACAGGTTGGTCAGAAAGTGACTGTTGAAGTCACTTTTCACGATGGGATGCTCAACTTGAGGCCAAATGGAGCAAGCAAAGGCATTTAAGACATGATTTATGGGCAAGATTTGGGAAAATCTTCCACAAAGAAAGCATTAATGAATCAAAATTGGGGGGAACGGTCGAATTCAAATACAAAAAGCATTATAAAATACAAAGAGTTTCCCAGCAAACAACACTTTGTCATTTTTTAATCAAGCGATTGAGCGGAGCCCTGAGTATTGTGAGCCAAGCGTTGATTAAGCCCTTGAATTTGCAAGTGATAGATTGATGCATAGCTATAATGATAGCAACTAAGGATGGTATGGTGATAGAAGAGGTGACTATCGGTGATGCTGTGTAGGCCCTAACTATGGGGGATGTTGCAGAAGGTGCTGGGATTGTGGCAGAAATCTTGAAATCACTGCACACGCCAAGACCCAAGAAGGATAAACAAGCAATGGCTCTCATACGTGTGTCCCCACGGAACCCACTATGCAACAAACTATCGATGGAGGAGAAAGGGAAAGTTGTCACTATAGAGATAGACAAAGAAGAAGAAGATTTGTAGGATCTTACCATCATAGAAGAAGAAGATGAAGGCATGGAGGTGGATATTCAGCTTAGGCACTCTGTGACAAAACTACCCGCCTATGTCCCCCCATGAAAAGGGAAGGCTTAAGTACCCAATGACTTGGACGAGACCAAGAGCTTGCTCCAGACCTCGCTCCTCCCACATGGCATTATTTTTGAAGGCACGCACCTAGGCCGTGTACGGACCATGAAATTTGAAGATTGGAACCTTGTTGATGTTACAGGGAATAGTGTCCACTTGGATGCTGTTATTCCCACTAAGACTGGTAGCTATCTTAGAAATAAACAAGTAAAGTCTACTTTCCTTTTCCTTTATGAAAATAGACAAGAGGAGAACCAAGAAGACTAACCTTAGTCTTGCACTTGATTTCCTCTCCTTCTTGATAGAGCTTTGCTGCTTATTCTTCGTCTGCCCAACTTCAAAGAGCACCTGTGGAATCACAGCAACATACTACTATCAAAGAACAAAGATCTATATTCATAAAATAACACAGGACCAGATGTGTGTTAACCATACAAATGCATATATAAACAAGTACACAAGAATATGGAGCAAAAATTGAATAGCTTTATTAAGATGAAAAGTAGCAAGAGGATTACAACCATATGTTTTGACCTAGCATCATCCTCCAGCTAGAAAGCCCTTCTTCACCTCAAGTAAAGCTTAGATCACCCAACAGTATGAATGTGCACCAGAAAACCAATATCACTTCTCTCTAAGATACAAAATTCCAGCCTCTGGATCTCTATTATGAGGGATCCATATATAGATGATTATAGGGAGATGAGTCATCTTCTAGAGTCTTGATTAGTGTCCTCTCTCTGATATTTCCTGCTTCCACTTGGAGAATGATGATCTCTTACTCATCCTTGGTCGAAAACAGAGAGGCAAGTGTCAGAGGGGAAGCTTCTGGAAGATTCCATTATCTTCCACCTCGCATTTTGTCCCTTCCATTTGTCCATTCCCGACCATCACACCCCACAAAGGAGCAATTCAGTATGCATCACACCTTGTAGACTGGGAAGGTGATATGCATCACACCCTCTGCACTGGGTTTTCAGTATGGTCCAGTTTTGACCATTTATGAGCAGTTTTTAGTGGAGAACGTCTGGGAGATGATGTAATTAGCTGACCTTGTTCCTTTAGGCAGTGAAGCAACACTTTTAGGGACTTAGGAACCCTCAATTTATGGACATTTATGATTGGGGTTGAAGTGCCCAAAAATTTCTATAACAGTTGCCCCCTAAAGCATGAGATTGTTAATCTTTTTGATGTCGGGTGAAATGCTTTACTATGAGCATCTGAAGTTTTTTCGAGCTGGGAGATGACCTAATAAGATAAAATATAATACATTGTTTTGACAACATTTTTTTATGATCTAGTTGAAGCAGGCATTCTCATGCTCAGCTTTATAAATTCATTTTCATGTACATAGGATAGACAATCGTCTGTGTGCAGACTGATGATTTGGACTCATCATCCTTTGATTTGGATGATCATCTGTTCGGAAATGATGTACACTTGATCTCTTTATATTCCTGAATATATCATAGCTCGGATGGATGAAACTAGATCCGAGGTCTTCAAAACTCGTTCAATCTTCACTTAGGGTACAAGTCGATCCATGTGAAAAATGTTCTGGAGTCGAACATGGAAAGACATCGCCTGATTACCAGCCAATGATGTAAGCTATTAACAGGCGTGAGAGGAATCACCAATAATGACAATGACCCTCAAGGTACTACAGTAAAATTCATGTGGTGTGAGAAAGGACTTGGTGTCAAACACCACGTAAAATCTCTCGATCGAAGGCCATTGATGTAAACCTGTCACCGAAAGTGAGAAACTTGCCATTGAAGCATGCAAGCTTCAAAGTACTGGAAGGGTTGTTCCTAAGTCTACTTCTTGGATAATGAGCTGATGTCGACAAGAAGTGACCTGTCGCACGAGGGCCTTAATGAATCCCGCATCAACGATACGGAACGAAGCAAATGATTTTGGAGCTGAAAACAATTTAACGATACAAGGTTCAGGGTGGTGGTCATGAAGGGATGGAGCATGAATGTATTGCAGTGGGTGAGACACAGGCGAATTATCTGAATGACTTCTCTTGAACATATCGGCGACAGTGATGATGGATTGGTAGCGTTAACCCCAAAGATGGATGGTGTGATGGACCAATGGTAATGACCAGTGAACGGAACAACCCAACCCAGCATGGATGCGGAAGGAAAGTGTCATGTTCAAGAGCGACTTGCTACCAATAAATCTTTTTCAAGTTTTCTTCCCAATTTTCCCCAGTCATTGCTGACGAGTACCTCTTTATTTTTCTCAAGCTTAAGGAGGATAACATATGCTTGTTCTATAATCCACCCTTCGGGAAAACCTGTCGCTATATTTTAGCGAGCCTAGTGACAGTAAAACTCGTTCTCGTCCATTTGGACGAGTTTGTCACTATTCGGTTTTAACGAGTTTAACGACAAAGATAACTCGGTCCCTTTCAATTTTAGAGAGTTTGAAAGGAATGGAAAGGAGACTCCAACTATTCTTTTTCGTCATGTAATCCCTTAAGTCCGAAAAAGCGTAAAATAATACAAAAGGGATGAATTTTCGATAGTTTTAACAAGCCGAACAAGACAAGCGCTCAATCTTTTTGTGTAATAATCCCTGAGGTCCAAAAAGATTAAAATGTAGAGGAGGGATAGCACTTCTGATGACTTTAATGAGCCGGAGAGGCCAATCCCTCGACAATCTTTCATTTTTTACGAGTCAGTTGAAAAGAGCTTAAAGGAGACTCGTTTTCGAGGAACGAGTGATGATTTCGGGTAGCAGCTGATTTTAGGTAAGATTTGGAATTTTCCAATCACTGCAGTGTCACAAGGATGGCTAATAGAATCACTCTTCGCAGATGTTCCTCGAAGGGGTAAACAATCATATGGGGGTGAAT